>CM060199.1:27372063-27548117 GCA_030562195.1 Nipponacmea schrenckii
AGAGGTGCACAAAGAGGAGGGCAAGAGGAGCGCAAAGACGAGGACAGAGGGGAGCGCAAAGAGGTGGACAGAGAGGAGCGCAGAGAGGCGGACAAAGAGGTGAACAAAGAAGAGGACAGAGAGGAGCGCAAAGAGGGGAACAGAGAGGAGCGCAGAGAGGTGGACAAAGAGGTGCACAGAGAGGAGGACAGAGAGGAGTGGAAAGAGGAGGACAGAGAGGAGCCCGAAGAGGGGGGCAGAGAGGAGCGCAAAGAAGGGGACACAGAGGAACGCAAAGAGAAGCGCAAAGAGGAGGACAAAGAGGTGCACACAGAGGAAGACAGAGAGGAGCGCAGAGAGGTGGACAAAAAAGTGCACACAGAGGAGGACAGAGAAGAGCGCAAAGAGGAGGACAAAGAGGAGCGCAGAGAGGTGCACAAAGAGGTGCACAAAGAGGTGGACAAAGAGGAGCGCAAATAGGTGGACAGAGAGAAGTGCAGAGAGGAGGACAGAGAGGAGCACAGAGAGGCGGACAAAGAGGTGGACAAAGAGGAGGACAAAGAGGTGCACGAAGAGGAGCGCAAAGAGAAGGGCAAAGAGGGGGACAAAGAGGTTCACAAAGCGGTTCACAAAGAGGAGGACAGAGAGGAGCACAAAGAGGACAGAGAGGAACGCAGAGAGGAGCGCAAAGACGAGGACAAAGAGGTGCACAAAGAGGAGGTCAGAGAGAAGCGCAAAAAGGCGGACAGAGAAGAGCGCAAAGTGGAACACAAAGAAGAGGACAGAGAGGAGCACAGAGAGGCGGAAAAAGAGGAGCACACAGAGATGCACAAAAAAGAGGACAGAGAGGAGCGCAAAGAGGAGGGCAGAGAGGTGCACAAAATGGCGGACAAAGAGGAACACAAAGAAGAGGACAGAGAGGGGCGCAGAGAGGCGGACAGAGAGGAGCACAAAGAGGTGCACAAAGAGGAGGACAGAGAGGGGCGCAAAGAGGAGGACAGAGAGGAGCGCAGAGAGGGGGACAAAGAGGTGCACAAAGAGGAGGACAGAGAGGAGCGCAAAGAGGGGGACAGAGAGGAGCTCAAAGAGGTGCACAAAGAGTGGGACAGAGAGGAGTGCAGAAAGGCGGACAAAGAGGTCAAAGAGGTGGACAAAAAAAAGGAGGACAGAGAGGAGCGCAAAGAGGGGGACAAAGAGGAGGACAGAGAGGAGCACAACGAGGTGGACAAAGAGGAGGGCAGAGAGGAGCGCAAAGGGATGGAAAAAGAGGTGCACAAAGAAGAGGACAGAGAGCAGCGCTGAGAGTTGGACAAAGAGGAACACAAAGAGGAGGTCAGAGAGGAGCGCAAAGAGGGGAAAATAGAGGAGCGCAGAGAGGTGGCCAAAGAGGTGCACAAAGAGGTGGACAGAGAAAAGCGCAGATAGTCGGAAAAAGAGGAGCACAAATAGGTGCACAAAAAATAGGAGCGCAAAGAGCAGGGCAGAGGGGAGCGCAAAGAGGAGGAAAAAGAGGTGCACGAAGAGGAGGACAGATAGGAGCGCAAAGAGGGGGGCAGAGAGGAGCGCAAAGAGGTCGACAAAGAGGTGCACAAAGAAGAGGACAGAGAGGAGCGCAGAGAGGTGGACAAATAGGACCACAAAGAGGAGGAAAGAGAAGAGCGCAGATGGGCAGAAGAAGAGGAGCACAAAGAGGTGCACAAAAAAGAGAACAGAGAGGAGCGCAAAGAGGAGCGCAAAGAGGTGGACAAAGAGGAACACAAAGAGGAGGACAGAGAGGAGCGCAGATAGGCGGAAAAAAAGGAGCACAAAGAGGTGCACAAAAAAGAGGACAGAGAGGAGCGCAAAGAAAAGGGCAGAGGGTTGCAAAAAGAGGCGGACAAAGAAGAACACAAAGAGGAGGACAGAGAGGAGTGCAGAGAGGCGGACAAAGAGGAGCACAAAGAGGTGCACGAAGAGGAGGACAGAGAGGAGCGCAAAGAGGAGGACAGATAGGAGCACAGACAGGAGGAGAAAGAGGTGCAGAAAGAGGAGGACAGAAAGGAGAGCTAAGAGAGAGACAGAGAGGAGCGCAAAGAGGTGGACAAAGAGGTGCACAAAGAGGAGTGCAGAAAGGCGGACAAAGAGAAGGACAAAGAGGTGGACAAAGAGGAGGACAGAGAGGAGCGCAACGAGGTGGACTAAGAGGAGGGCAGAGAGGAGCGCAAAGACGTGCACAAAGAGGAGGACAGAGAGGAGCGCAGAGAGGCGGACAAAGAGGTGCACAAAGAGGAGGACAGAGAGGAGCGCAAAGAGGGGAACAGAGAGGAGGGCAGAGGGGTGCACAAAGAGGCGGACAAAGAGGAACACAAAGAGGAGTACAGAGAGGAGCGCAGAGAGGTGGACAAAGAGGAGCACAAAGAGGTGCACGAAGAGGAGGACAGAGAGGAGCACAAAGAGATGGACAGAGAGGAGCGCACAGAGGCGGACAAAGAGGACGACAAAGAGGTGCACAAAGATTAGGACAGAGAGAAGGGCAGAGGGGAGCGCAAAGAGGAGGACAAAGAGGTGCACAAAGAGGAGGACAGAGAGGAGCGCAAAGAGGGGGACAGAGAGGAGCGCAAAGAGGTGGACAAAGAGGTGCACAAAGAGGAGGACAGAGAGGAGCGCAGAGAGGTGGACAAAGAAGAACACAAAGAGGAGGGCAAAGAGGAGCGCAGATAGGCGGAAAAAGAGGAGCACAAAGAGGTGCACAAAAAAGTAAAAAAAAAGGTGCAAAAAGAGGTGCAAAAAGGGGTGCAAAAAGAGGAGGACAGCGAGGAGCGCAAGAAGACCTTCTTGGTGAAGAGGGTGGAGATCATGGTGGTGGATATGATGTTTGTGAAGATGCTGGTGATGATGCAGGACATGGTGCGGGTGAAGATGGGGGTGATAATCTTGGTGAAGAGGTTGGAGATGATAGTTGTGGCGATGATGGTCATGGAGATAAAGATGAAGATGCTATCGACAATGGAGGTGAAGATGTTGGTTGCGATGTTGATGATGATGCGAGTGGTGATGGTGGTGAAGAGGCTTGTGATAATGCAGAACATGGTGCGGGTGAAGATAAACCTGATAATGCTGCTGAAGATGAATATGACAATGCTGGTGAAGGTGGTCGAAACAAAGCAGGCGAAGATGAAGTTAACAATCTTGGTGAAGAGGGTGAAGATGATGGTGGTGGATATGATGGTGGTGGATATGATGGTGGTGGAGATGAAGATGATGATGCTATTAAAGATGGAGGTGAAGATGTTGGTGACGATGCTGATAATCATGGTGGAAACAAGGTTGGTGATGAAGGTGGTGTAGGTGATGATGGTGGAGATGAAGATGAAGACGCTTTTGAAGATGGAGGTCAAGATAATGCTGCTGAAGATGAAGATGACAATGCTGGTGAAAGTGGCCGAGATGGAGGTCAAGATAATGCTGCTAAAGATGAAGATGACGATACTGGTGATGGTTGTGGCGATGATGGTGGTGGAGATGAAGATGACGATGCTATCGAAAATGGAGGTGAAGATGTTAGTAGCGATGCTGTTGATGATGGTGGAAACGATTTTGGGGATGATGGTGGTGGAGATGAAGATGGTGGAGATGAAGATGCCATTGAAGATGGTGATGATGATGGTGGAAGCGATGTTGGTGATGATGCGAGTGGTGATGGTGGTGAAGATGCTGGTGATGATGCAGAACATGGGCCGGGTGAAGATGGGCCTGAAAATGCTGCTGCAGATGAAGATGGCAATGCTGGTGAAAGTAACCGAGACGATGTTGGTGAAGATATTGATGATGATGATGGTGGAAGCGATGTTGGTGATGATGCGAGTGGTTATGGTGGTGAAGATGCTGGTGATGATGTAGAACATGGGCCGGATGAAGATGGGCCTGATAATGCTGCTGCAGATGAAGATGGCGATGCTGGTGAAGGTGGCCGAGACGATGTTGGTGAAGATGATGATGATGATGGTGGAACCGATATTAGTAATGATGCCAGTGAAAAAGCAGGCGGAGATGAAGGTAACAATCTTGGTGAAGACGGTGAAGATGATGGTGGTGGATATGATGGTAGTGGATATGAAGATGAAGATGCCATCGAAGATAAAGGTGACGATGTTGTTGACGATACTGATGATGTTGATGGAAACCATTTTGGTGATGATACTGGTGTCGATGGTGGTCAAGATGCTGATGATGATACAGGACATGGTGCTGGTGAAGATAGGGGTGATAATACTGCTCCAGATGAAGATGTCTATGCTTGTGAAGATGGTGGAGACGATGGTGTTGATAATGAAGATTCAAATGCTGGTGATGATGTTGGGGCAGATGGAGGTGACAATGCCGGTGAAAATGTAGGCGAAAATGAAAGTGACAATCTTGGTGAGGAGGGTGGAGATGATGGTGGAGCAAAAGATGTTCGTGAAGATGCTGGTGATGATGCAGGACATGGTGCGGGTGAAGAAGGGGGTGATAATGCTGCTGAAGATAAAGATGACAATGTTCGTGACGATGCTGATGATCATGGTGGAAACAAGGTTGGTGATGAAGGTTGTAAAGATGATGGTGGTGGAGATGAAGATGAAGATACTTTTGAAGATGGATGTCAAGATAATGCTGCTGCAGATGAAGATCACAATGCTGGTGACGATGTTGGTGAAGAGGCCAATGAAAAAGCAGGCGAAGATGAAGGTAACAATCTTGGTGAAGAGGGTGAAAATGATGGTGGTGGATATGATGGTGATGGAGAAGAAGATGAAGATGCTATCAAAGATGGTGTTGAAGATTTTGGTGACGATGCTGATGATCATGGTGGAAACAAGGTTGGTGATGAAGGTCGTAGAGATGATGGTGGTGGAGATGAAGATGAAGATGCTTTTGAAGATGGAGGTCAAGATAATGCTACTGAATATGAAGGTGACAATGCTGGTGAAGGTGGCCGAGACGATGAAAATAAAGGCGAAGATGAAGGTGACAATGCCGGTGAAAATGTAGGCGAAGATGAAAGTGACAATCTTGGTGAAGAGGGCGGAGATGATGGTGGTGGAAACGATGTTGGTGAAGATGCTGGTGATGATGCAGGACATGGTGCGTGTGAAGATAAGGGTGACAATGCTGCTGAAGAAGAAGATGACAATGCTGGTGAAGATGGTCCTGATAATGTTGCTAACGATGAAGATGACAATCCAGGTGAAGGTGGCCGAGACGATGCAAAAAAAGGCGAAGATGAAGGTTACAATCTTGGTGAAGAAAGTGGGGATGATGGTTGTGGCGATGATGTTGGTGGAGATGAAGATGAAGATGCTATCGACGATAGAGGTGAAGGTGTTGGTGGCGATGCTAGTGATGATGGTGGAAACGATGTTGGTGATGATGACAGTGGAAAAGGAGGCGAAGATGAAGGTAACAATCTTGGTGAAAAGGGTGAAGATGATGGTGATGGACATGATGGTGATGGAGATGAAGATGAAGATGCTATCGAAGATGGAGGTGAAGATGTTGATGACGATGCTGATAATGATGGTGAAAACAAGGTTGGTGATGAAGAGGGTGGAGATGATGGTGGTGGAGATGAAGATAAAGATGCTTTTGAAGATGGAGGTCAAGATATTGCTGCTGAAGATGAAGATGACAATGCTGGTGAAGGTGGCCGAGATGGAGGTCAAGATAATGCTGCTAAAGATAAAGATGACGATACTGGTGATGGTTGTGGCGATGATGGTGGTGGAGATGAGGATGAAGATGCTATCGAAGATGGAGGTGAAGATGTTAGTAGCGGTGCTGATGATGATGGTGGAAACGATTTTGGTGATGATGGTGGTGGAGATGAAGGTGGTGGAGATGAAGATGAAGATGACAATGCTGGTGAAAGTAACCGAGACGATGTTGGAGAAGATATTGATGATGATGGTGGAAGTGATGTTGGTGATGATGCGAGTGGTAATGGTGGTGAAGATGCTGGTGATGATGCAGAACATGGGCCGGATGAAGATGGGCCTGATAATGCTGCTGCAGATGAAGATGGCAATGCTGGTGAAGGTGGCCGAGACGATGTTGGTGAAGATGATGATGATGATGGTGGAACCGATATTAGTAATGATGCCAGTGAAAAAGCAGGCGAAGATGAAGGTAACAATCTTGGTGAAGACGGTGAAGATGATGGTGGTGGATATGATGGAAGTGGATATGAAGATGAAGATGCCATCGTTGTTGACGATACTGATGATGTTGATGGAAACTATTTTGGTGATGATACTGGTGTCGATGGTGGTGAAGATGCTGATGATGATACAGGACATGGTGCTGGTGAAGATAGGGGTGATAATACTGCTCCAGATGAAGATGTCTATGCTGGTGAAGATGGTGGAGACGATGGTGTTGATAATGAAGATTCAAATGCTGGTGATGATGTTGACGATACTGATGATGTTGATGGAAACTATTTTGGTGATGATACTGGTGTCGATGGTGGTGAAGATGCTGATGATGATACAGGACATGGTGCTGGTGAAGATAGGGGTGATAATACTGCTCCAGATGAAGATGTCTATGCTTGTGAAGATGGTGGAGACGATGGTGTTGATAATGAAGATTCAAATGCTGGTGATGATGTTGGGGCAGATGGAGGATACAATGCCGGTGAAAATGTAGGCGAAAATGAAAGTGACAATCTTGGTGAGGAGGGTGGAGCAAAAGATGTTCGCGAAGATGCTGGTGATGATGCAGGACATGGTGCGGGTGAAGATGGGGGTGATAATGCTGCTGAAGATAAAGATGACAATGTTGGTGACGATGCTGATGATCATGGTGGAAACAAGGTTGGTGATGAAGGTGGTAAAGATAATGCTGCTTCAGATGAAGATCACAATGCTGGTGACGATGTTGGTGAAGAGGCCAGTGAAAAAGCAGGCGAAGATGAAGGTGACAATCTTGGTGAAGAGGGTGAAAATGATGGTGATGGATATGATGGTGATGGAGAAAGAGATGAAGATGCTATCAAAGATGGTGTTGAAGATGTTGGTGACGATGATGATGATCATGGTGGAAACAAGGTTGGTGATGAAGGTCGTAGAGATGATGGTGGTGAAGATGACAATGCTGGTGAAGGTGGCCGAGACGATGAAAATAAAGGCGAAGATGAAGGTGACAATGCCGGTGAAGAGGGCGGAGATGGTGGTGCTGGAAACGATGTTGGTGAAGATGCTGGTGATGATGCAGGACATGGTGCGGGTGAAGATGAGGGTGATAATGCTGCTGAAGAAGAAGATGACAATGCTGGTGAAGGTGGTCAAGACGATGAAAGAGCAGGCAATGATGAAGGTAACCATCTTGGTGAAGAGGTTGGAGATTATGGTTGTGGCGATGATGGTCGTGGAGATAAAGATCAAGATGCTATCGACAATGGAGATGTTGGTGGCGATGTTGATGAGGATGTTGGAAACGATGTTGGTGATGATGCGAGTGGTTATGGTGGTGAAGAGGCTGGTGATAATGCAGAACATGGTGCAGGTGAAGATGTACCTGATAATGCTGCTGAAGATGAAGATGACAATGCTGGTGAAGGTGGCCGAAACGATGTCAGTGAAGATGCTGATGTTGATGGTGGAAACGATGTTGGTGATGATGGTCGTTCAGATAAAGATGAAGATGCTATCGACAATGGAGGTGAAGATGTTGGTGGGGATGTTGATGATGATCGTGGAAACGATGTTGGTGATGATGCGAGTGGTTATGGTGGTGAAGAGGCTGGTGATAATGAAGAACATGGTGCAGGTGAAGATGGACCTGATAATGCTGCTGAAGATGAAGATGACAATGATGTTGAAGGTGGCCGAAACGATCTTGGTGAAGAAGCTGACGATGATGGTGGAAACGATGTTGGTGATGATGCCAGTGAAAAAGCAGGCGAAAAAGAAGGTAACACTCATGGTGAAGAGGGCGAAGATAATAGTGGTGGATATGATGCTGGTGAAGGTGGCCGAGACGATGAAAGAGCAGGCGAAGATGAAGGTAACAATCTTGGTGAAGAGGTTGGAGATGATGGTTGTGGCGATGATGGTCGTGGAGATAAAGATGAAGATGCTATCGACAATGAAGGTGAAGATGTTGGTGGCGATGTTGATGATGTTGGTGGAAACGATGTTGGTGATGATGCGAGTGATGATGGTGGCGAAGAGGCTGGTGATAATGCAGAACATGGTGCAGGTGAAGATGGACCTGATAATGCTGCTGAAGATGAAGATGACAATGCTGGTGAAGGTGGCCGAAACGATCTTGGTGAAGAAGCTGATGATGATGGTGGAAACGATGTTGGTGATGATGCCAGTGAAAAAGCAGGCGAAAAAGAAGGTAACAATCATGGTGAAGAGGGTGAAGATAATAGTGGTGGAAATGATGGTGGTGGAGATAAAGATGAAGATGCTATCAAAGATGGAGGCGAAGATGTTGGTGACGATGCTGGTGATCATGGTGGAAACAAGGTTGGTGATGACGGTGGTAGAGATGATGGTGGTGGAGATGAAGATGAAAATGCTTTTGAAGATGGAGGTCAAGATAATACTTCTAAAGATGAAGATGACAATGCTGGTGAAGGTAGCCGGGACGATGTTGGTGAAGATGCTGATGATGATGGTGGAAACAATGTTGTTGATGAGGCCAGTGAAAAAACAGGCGAAGATAAAGGTTACAATCTCGATGAAGAGGCAAAAGATGATGGTGGTGGATATGATGGTGGTGGAGATGAATATGAAGATGCTATCAAAGATGAAGGTGAAGATGTTTGTGACGATGTTGATGATCATGGTGGAAACAAGGTTGGTGATG
Source organism: Nipponacmea schrenckii (assembly GCA_030562195.1). Classification (NCBI taxonomy): domain Eukaryota; kingdom Metazoa; phylum Mollusca; class Gastropoda; family Lottiidae; genus Nipponacmea; species Nipponacmea schrenckii. Next base: position 27,380,881 of record CM060199.1, read on the forward strand.
AAGGTGGTAGAGATGATGGTGGTGGATATGAAGATTTTTTTGTAGATGGAAGTCAAGATAATGCTGCTGAAGATGAAGAAGACAATGCTGGTGAAGGTGGCCGAGACGATGAAAAAAAAGGTGAAGATGGAGGTGACAATGCCGGTGAAAATGTAGGCGAAGATAAAAGTGACAATTTTGATGAAGAGGGTGGAGATGGTGGTGGTGGAAAAGATGTTTGTGAAGATGCTGGTGATGATGATGGTGGTGGAGAAGAAGATGAAGATGCTTTTGAAGATGGAGGTCAAGAAAATGTTGGTGATGCTGATGATGATGGTGGAAACGATGTCGGTGATGAAGGTAGTGGAGATGAATGTGGTGGATATGATGGTGGTGGAGATGAAGATGAAGAAGCTATCGACCATGGAGGTCAATATGTTGGTGACGATGCTGATGATGATGGTGGAAACGATGTTGGTGGAAACGATGTTGGTGATGATATGGGTGTCGATGGTGGTGTAGATGCTGTTGATGATGCTGTTGATGATGCTGGACAAGGTCTGGATGAAGATGGGCCTGATAATGCTGCTAACGATGAAGATGACAATCCAGGTGAAGGTGGCCGAGACGATACAAAAAAAGGCGAAGATGAAGGTTACAATCTTGGTGAAGAAAGTGGAGATGATGGTTGTGGCGATGGTGTTGGTGGAGATGAAGATGAAGATGCTATTGACGATAGAGGTGAAGATGATGATGGCAATGCTGGTGATGATGGTGGAAACGATAAAGGTGATGATGACAGTGAAAAAGCAGGCGAAGATGAAGGTAACAATCTTGGTGAAAAGGGTGAAGATGATGGTGGTGGACATGATGGTGATGGAGATGAAAATAAAGATGCTATCGAAGATGGAGGTGAAGATGTTGGTGACGATGCAGATAATGATGGTGAAAACAAGGTTGGTGATGAAGAGGGTGGAGATGATGGTGGTGGAGATGAAGATAAAGATGCTTTTGAAGATGGAGGTCAAGATATTGCTGCTGAAGATGAAGATGACAATGCTGGTGAAGGTGGCCGAGATGGAGGTCAAGATAATGCTGCTAAAGATAAAGATGACGATACTGGTGATGGTTGTGGCGATGATGGTGGTGGAGATGAGGATGAAGATGCTATCGAAGATGGAGGTGAAGATGTTAGTAGCGGTGCTGATGATGATGGTGGAAACGATTTTGGTGATGATGGTGGTGGAGATGAAGGTGGTGGAGATGAAGATGAAGATGACAATGCTGGTGAAGGTAACCGATACAATGTTGGTGAAGATATTGATGATGATGGTGGAAGCGATGTTGGTGATGATGCGAGTGGTGATTGTAGTGAGGATGCTGGTGATGATGCAGAACATGGGCCTGATGAAGATGGGCCTGATAATGCTGCTGCAGATGAAGATGGCAATGCTGGTGAAGGTGGCCGAGACGATGTTGGTGAAGATGTTGATGATGGTGGTGGAACCGATATTGGTAATGATGCCAGTGAAAAAGCAGGCGAAGATGAAGGTAACAATCTTTGTGAAGACGGTGAAGATGATGGTGGTGGATATGAAGATGAAGATGCCATCGACCATGTTGTTGACCATGCTGATGATGTTGATGGAAACCATTTTGGTGATGATACTGGTGTCGATGGTGGTCAAGATGCTGATGATGATACAGGACATGGTGCTGGTGAAGATAGGGGTGATAATACTGCTCCAGATGAAGATGTCTATGCTGGTGAAGATGGCGGAGACGATGGTGTTGATAATGAAGATGAAAATGCTGGTGATGATGTTGGGGAAGATGGTTTTGCAGATGGAGGTGACAATGTCGGTGAAAATGTAGGCGAAAAAGAAAGTGACAATCTTGGTGAGGGGGGTGGAGATGATGGTGGAGCAAAAGATGTTCGCGAAGATGCTGGTGATGATGCAGGACATGGTGCGGGTGAAGATGGGGGTGATAATGCTGCTGAAGATAAAGATGACAATGTTGGTGAACTTGACCGAGACGATGAAAAAGCAGGCGAGAATGAAGTTAACAATCCTGGTGAAGAGGGTGGAGATAATGGGTTTGGCTATAAAGTTGGTGGAGATGAAGATGAATATGCTATCGACGATAGAGGTGAAGATGTTGGTGGCGTTGTTGATAATAATGGTGGAAACGATGTTGGTGATGATGCGAGTGGTGATGGTGGAAACGATGTTGGTGATGAAGGTGGTGGAGATGGAGATGAAGATGCCATCGAAGATGGAGGTGACGATGTTGGTGACGATAGTGATGATGTTGGTGGAAACGATGTTGGTGATGATACTGGTGTCGATGGTGGTGAAGATGCTGGTGATGATGCAGGACATGGTGCTGGTGAAGATAGGCGTGATAATACTACTCAAGATGAAGATGTCAATGCTGGTGAAGATGGCGGAGATGATGGTGGTGATAATGGAGATGATGGTTGTGCAGATAGAGGTGACAATACTGGTGATGATGTCAGTGAAAAAGCAGGCGAAGATGAAGGTAAAAATCTTTGTAAAGAGGGTGGTGATTATGTCGGTAATGGAGATGCTATCGAAGATGTTGGTGGCGATGTTGGTGGCGATGCTAATGGTGATGATGGAAACCATTTTGGTGTTGATACTGGTGTCGATGGTGGTGAAGATGCTGGCGATGATGCAGGAAATGATGCTGGTGAAGATACGGCTGATAATACTGCTCAAGATGAAGATGTCAATGCTGGTGAAGATGGCGGAGACGATGGTGGTGATAATGGAGATGAAAATGCTGGTGAAAATGCAGGCGAAGATGAAAGTGACAATCTTGGTGAGGAGGGTGGAGATGATGGCGTAGCAAAAGATTTTGGTGAAGATGCTGGTGATGATGCAGGGCATGGTGCGGGTGAAGATGGGGGTGATAATGCTGCTGAAGATAACCATGACAATACTGGTGAAGGTGACCGAGACGATGAAAAAGCAGGGGAAAATGAAGTTAACAATCTTGGTGAAAAGGGTGGAGATGATGGTTTTGGCGATGAAGGTGGTGGAAATGACGATGAAGATGCTATCGACGATGGAGGTGAAGATGTTGGTGGCGATGTTGATAATGATGGTGGAAACGATGTTGGTGATGATGCGAGTGGTGATGGTGGTGAAGATGCTGGTGATGATGCAGAACATGGTCCGGGTACATATGGACTTGATAATACTGCTGAAGATGAAGATGACAATGCTGGTGAAGGTGGCCGAGACAATGTTGGTGAAGATGGAGTTGAAAATGCACGTGATGATGTTGGGGAAGATAGTTGTGCAGATGCAGGTGACAAAGCTGGTGATGATGCCAGTGAAAAAGCAGGCGAAGATGAAGGTAACAATCTTGGTGAAGAGGGTGAAGATGATGGTGGTGGATATGATGGTGATGGTGGAGATAAAGATGAAGATGCTATCGAAGATGGAGGTGAAGATGTTGTTGGCGATGCTGATGATGATGGTGGAAACGATGTTGGTGATGAATGTGGTGGAGAAGAAGATGAAGTTGCAATTAAAGATGGAGGTCAAGATGTTGGTGGCGATGCTTATGATGATGGTGGAAACGATGTTGGTGATGATGCTGGTGTCGATGGTGGTGAAGATGCTGGTGATGATACAGGACATGGTGCTGATGAAGAAAGGGGTGATAATACTGCTCAAGATGAAGATGTCAATGCTTGTGAAGATGGCGGAGACGATGTTGGTTTTAATGGAGATGAAAATGCTGTTGATCATGTTGGGGAAGATTGTTGTGAAGATGGAGGTGACAATACCGGTGAAAATGTAGACGAAGATGAAAGTGACAATCTTGGTGAGGAGGGTGGAGATGGTGGTGGTGGAAAAGATGTTGGTGAATATGCTGATGATGCAGGACATGGTGCGGTTGGAGATGGGGATGATAATGCTGCTGAAGATAAAGATGACAATGCTGGTGAAGGTGGCCTAAACGATGAAAAAGCAGGCGAAGATGAAGTTAACAATCTTGGTGAAGATGGTGGAGATGATGGTTGTGGCGATGATGGTGTTGGAGATGAAGATGAAGATGCTATCGACGATGGAGGTGAAGATGTTGGGGGCGATGTTGATGATGATTATGTAAACGATGTTTGTGATGATGCATATGGTGTTGGTGGTGAAGATTCTGGTGATGGTGGTGAATATGCTGGTGATGATGCAGAACAAGTTGCGGGTGAAGATGGGCCTGATAATGATGCTGAAGATGAAGATGACAATACCGGTGAAAATGCAGAAGAAAATGAAGGTAACAATCTTGGTGAAGAGGGTGGAGATGATGGTGGTGGAAACGATGTTGGTGATGAAGCTGGTGGCGATGGTGGTGAAGATGCTGGTGATGATGCAGGATATGGTGCGGATGAAGATGGGGGTGATAATGTTACTGAAGATGAAGATGGCAATGTTGGTGAAGGTGGCCGAGACGATGTTGGTGTAGATGGAGATGAAAATGCCGGGGAAGATGCCGGTGAAATTGCAGGCGAAAATGAAGGTAAAAATCTTGTTGTAGAGGGTGGAGATGATAGTGGTCGAGATGATGGTGGTCGAGATGAGGATGAAGACAATGGTGGTGATGATGCAGCACATTGTGCTAATGAAGATGAGGGTGAAAATGATGATGATGGTGATGAAGACGATGCAGGTCACGATGGCCGTAACGATTTTGGGAAAAATATAGGTGATGATGCAGAAGATGATGGTGGTGATGCTGGCGACCGTTCTGGTGAAAATGCAGGAGATGATGCAGCACACGATGCTCATGAAAATGACGGTGATGATGTAGGACATGGAGGTGAAAATACTACTGAAGATAAAGTAGATAATGCCATTGAAGATGGTGGAAACGATGGTGTTGATGATGCTGGTGATGATGCTGATGAAGATTCTATTGGTGATTCACTGGATGGGTCTGGTGAAGATGGAGCTCTAAATGCTCATGGCGACGCTGGTGATAATGCCGGAGAAACTGGTGGTGATGATGCTGATGATAATGCAGAACATGGTGCTGGTGAAGATGGTAGAGACGAAGCTGGTGAATATGCAGGTGAAGATTCAGGAAACTGTGATGGTGCAGGCGGAGGTAAAGATGCAAATTTTGATGTTGGTGACGGTGCTAATGATGACGGTGGAGAAGATGGTCTTGATGCCGGTAATGATGCAGGTCACGTTGCTACTGAAAATAGTGGTGACACTGATGCTGATGAAGTCGATTATTCTGTTGAAGATGGTGGTAGAGACGATGATGCTTGTGACGATGGCGGTGATGTTGCTGGTAGAGGTGCAGTTGACGAGGCAGGTGACTTTGATAGTGGCAATACTGATGGTGATGAAGGAAATGATAGAAGTGACAACGCTGGAGGTGCGATAGGAGACGATGCTGGTAAAAGCGTTGATGCAGAAAAATACGTTAATGACGATGAGGCAGACGATGCTGGTGAAGAAAGTAGAGACGAAGCTGGTGAATATGCAGGTGAAGAATCCGGAAACTGTGATGGTGCAGGCGGAGGTAAAGATGCAAATTTTGATGATGGTGACGGTGCTAGTGATGATGGCGGAGAAGATAGTCTTGATGCTGGTAATGATGCAGGACACGGTGCTAGTGAAAATAGAGATGATACTATTGCAGATGAAGTTGATAATTCTGTTGAAGATGGCGGTACAGACGATGATGCTGGTGACGATCCTCGCTACAATGCAGGTGAAGATGGCGGTGATGTTGCTGGTAAAGATGCAGTTGATGAGGCAGGTGACTTTGATAATGGAAATACTGATGGTAATGAAGGAAATGATGGAACTGACAACGCTGGAGGTGCGATAGGAGACGATGCTGGTAAATGCGATAATGCAGAAAACAACGTTAATGACGATGAGGTAGACGATGCTCAGGATGCAGATAACGACATAGGTAATGGTGATTATAAGGTTGAAGATGGACTCGACGATGCAGGTTATGTTGGGGTTGATTGCACAGGAGACAATTTTAGAGAAGAAAGGGGTGGCAGTGTAAGTGAAAACATGGATGACTATGCTGCTTATAATGCCGGAAACGAGGATGGTGAAGGAGGTCACAATGCAGGTGACAATGCAGGTAATAATGCTGGTGAAGTAGATGGCAATGAGGTTGGTGAAGATGTCGCTGACAATGTACAAGACAATGGAGGTGAAGGTACTCAAAACAATGTTGGTGAAGAAAGAGGTAACAATTCAGGCGACAGCCGAGTTAATGATGCTGCTGAAGATGCAGGAGACCATGCTTGTGATGATGGAAGTGATGTTACTGGTGACGAAGCTGATGGTGATGAGGGTGACATGAGAGGTAATGATACTGATAATGACGGAAGTGACAGTGCTTATTGTGAGATTGGAGATGAAAATGTAGGTCTGGATGTAGAAGACGTCGTTGCTGACGATGCTAGAGACAATGTTAGTGAAAATGAAGGTAATGGAGCTGGTGCTGATACTGCTGACAATGCTGGTGATTATGCAGGAAATGATGGAGGTGACAGTGCTAGTGATGAGATTGGAGACAAAGCTGGTAAATATGCAGGTGTTGATGCAAGAGAAGATGTTGCTGACTATACTGGAGACGATGGTGTTAATGCAGTAGATGACGTTGCTCACGATGTGGGATACAATGCAGGTGAAGATGGTGGTGAAGATGCTGAAAACAATATTGGTCAAGAATCAGGTAACAATGAAGGCGACAACGGAGGTTATGATGATGCTGAAGATGCGAGAGACCCTGCTGGTGAAGATGGGTATCACGATGCTGTTGATGATACAGGGGACGATGGAAGTGTCAATGCAGGTGCATATGCTGGTGATAATGCAGGAAACTATGGGGGTGAAAATGCTGGTAGTGAGATCAGAGACGAGGCTGGTAAGAGTGCACTTCAGCTGACAGGTGATGATGGTGTTTTTAATCCCGGTGATGCAAGTACAGATGTAGACGACGGGACTGTTAGAGATGCTGGTGAAGACTAAGGTGTCTATGCTGGATAATCAGATTGATGCTGCGGGCGACAATTATTCATTATGGTTTAAACTAGAGGCGACGATCCTGACGAAGTAAAATAATATTAACCGTGGGATGTTACTTTACTCCTTATTAATCCAGGCATTACCAAACCCATTAAACAAAATTGATCTAAATGATAATTCGTCTTTTTAAATATTCTAGTCCATCAGAGTTAAAGTTCTTGTCTTACCTAAACGTGTTAAGACTCTAGTGCTTTCACTAAGACTCGTCTCAATACACCCTAACACTCAGTATTCCTTTAATAAAGGAAGGAAGATTTCAAAGCCCACAAATCAGTTTTGGGCTCAAGTATGCATTGTAATGTTTATGGCCATGAAGTATTAACCGGGCCTTAAAATTTTAACTTGTAATCATCTTTTGCATATAGGACCCCAAAATTAAAAGATACTCGAGGAATAGGAATAATGTCCATTCTAAATGAAAATAAGCTAATCGCTTGATCAAAAGTCCGAATGTGTTGAGGGGGGGGGGGGGAGGGGTAAAAAAGGGGTTGGAATAAAAGTGGGAAAAAGAGAATGAGAGGGGAAGGGAGAAAGAAAAACAGTAATGTAAGTAATAGCATTCAAGTCGCCTGAGAGTTTGACCAAGCTAAACTCAAACATTTTTAATCCATTATACATCTGAGTATCCACGAATTCGAGAACAATTGCAATAACTCATCCATCATTAAATCACTCTCTATCGTTTCCACAATAATAAATTAACCGAGATTTCAAGAACTCAAAACCGTTCATTGAAAAATTGCCATAAATTCTAACTTGACTAAGGCCTATTCAATTCGAATGCTCACACCAGGTTTCATCCAAATCCATTGGAAGTTGTAGGTTTCATTGCATCAACAACAAAAATTTGACAAGATTTTAGTAAGTCAGAGAGATAACTCAAAAAGTGCCCATTAAAAAATCGTCAAAATCGAACTTGACCGCGGTCTAATAAACTCCAATGCTCACACCAAGTTTCACCAAAATCCATTGAAAACTGTAGCTTCTATTTTACCCACAATAAAATTTCTACACAATTTAATTAGTCAAGGACAATTAATCATAAAGTGTTCATCGAAATATCATCAAATTCGAACTTGACCCCCGCCTTATCAACTCCAATGCTCATACCAAGTTTCAACAAAGTCCATTAAAAATTGTAGCCTCTATTTCAACCACAATTAACTTTTGACTAAATCAAGGACAATTACTCAAAAACCGTTCATACAAAAATCGTCAATTTCGAACTTGACTGCCGGGTAATGGTTTTACAAACGACACTCTGGTTGTTGTTACTAGTGTTTATTAAAATCAGGACTATGCCTCACTCATTACAACATAAATCTCGACTTTTCTCAACAAATTAACATCATGGTAGGGATTTCCCTCCATTACTCATCTAAAACTAGACTTTAATAAAGTAGAGTTCACATTACCTCCTCTTACAACTTATCTCAGACCACAATAACTGGCACAAGTACACAATACAATGAACACTTTGTTCATATCACCATCTTTGGAGTAAATGTCCTTGGCAAACAGAGGGCTTGCATAATCAAAACCTATATTTGAGAATGCATAATCATCAGACAGTCTGAACTCGGGCAATGGTGGCGAAATAGGTACACCATACGACTTTTCTTCTAATCTCTTGCAAGGAAAACATTTTTAAATATCCGCTCTAACAATTTGTCTCCCACGATAAATCCAAAATTTCTGTCTTAACTGAACAAGAGTTTCAGTTGTATGATAACAATCTAAATGAGACTTATTAATAACCAATTTGGTGAAATGGTGATTTTCTGGTAAAGAGACAGGAAACTTGGCATCTACTGGTACATTAGCATGATCTATTCTTCCAAAACATCTCAGTATTTGGTCATCATTATATTTCAAATTCAGAGAAACCTTCTGTTGTTCAAACTGTGAACAATGTAAACATTTCTGCACATCTTTGTACCACAACTTCTCAGCATCATTAATTTCTGCCCTTGAAAGTTCCTTTCATTATCACCATTAACCCTACATATTTTGATAAAACGAAGAACATAAGCTGTGACTCGAAATAATTTGTTAATATTACTGTAATCTGTAACTTCAATAAGACTTGAAATGCCATAATTAACTTCTGTATTAGCCACACATGAAGTTGTCTTCTTCACTTCAATTAAATATTCTTTGGGGTTATTCCCCTTTTTTTCCAAACCATTTAATTCTATTAAAAAAGAAAGACCATGCCACCAAGGAATATTATTTGACAACTCTGCAGCTTTACAACCAATGGAACAAATATCTGCATAGACAGTAGACTGTTATAGAATATCGTTTAATAAAAATAGGAGTTATGGGGAATAAAAAATTTCAAATTGAGTGTGTAGATTTTGCCATGCTAAAGCCGAGAATATTTGTTCCCACGCTGGAATTTTGCCAGTTTGCTTGTATCAGGTACCAAAACATGGAACTTAAATGTTCGCGCCTGTTGCCGAGAATGTGACCTGTTTACTTATGATCTTAATATAAAGCCGGTATTGAACCAATCAAATGACGTTTTTAAGATATATTACTCCGCCGATTGACCTTTTATAGTTCGGCATGAGGTCAACTCACTGTAAACATTGCTGCGACCGACAAAATAAAGTTTTTAATTCATCTCGTATCGAAAGATCCTGGGAAAATTCTTCAATTGTCGGAAACTAGTTGGACAAAGATTATATCTTATGCCAAAGAATGGATAAATCTGGAGGGGAAGAAAAAAGATTATGTGAAATGCACAAGGATGTGTTTGAAGGTAAGAAAACGAAAGTAAATATTTCATTGAACATTGCTTTGTTTACATTATTTTTGTTTGGCTACCCGATGACATTTTCACTGTTTCAAAAATATAGAATACTTTTAAAGTATTTTTATTTGATAGTTCTTTTGTATTTTTAATAGACAACCCACTCAATGTGGATCCTGGTGATATAAAGGCATGAAATTAATCATAGGAGATCGGATTCTTGAAATTACATGGCGGCCATTTTTTTTTAATTCGAGTTTGGAATTCGATGAAATTCTGTACTGAATATGTTTAATAAAACAGTATTCCCAATTGTAGGAAGCGTTGTCGAAGCATAGAAAATGTATAGCTTAACTGAAAGTGTTATAATCGATTTACAGATAAGTCTTAATTAGGCAGGACGGTTAAAAGATCTGAACAGTCTTCTTTCAAGGGTGGAAGAAAGGATGTTGTGAGCATTTTCTTTCATATTGTTATAAATATAACCACAATTAGCTCATATTTTAATATGCTTATTTTTTAGGTTGGCTAAGGGAAGCTGCAACACCAACAAAGAATGAAAATGTTTTAAGACACATCAGAGATAAAAAACTGTGTGGCTATTGAAGTGCAATATCATGCTTTTTATCACAGGCACTGTCTTTGTTTTAGTCGGCAGCAAGTACATCCAGGTGAGTTGGGGTATCCGAATGGTTTAATATGTGGTTCACTTATGTGTCATTAATACCAGTTACTTATCAACCACTTTTGCTGTTTGTTGTTAAAAGTTGTGTCTGAATCTTTCTCTGCATATGTGGTGTTAAATTTTTTTGATGAAGGACAGGCCTAATAAATAGCTTATTGTCATTCTTTTCAGGTCCAGAAGTTGATGTTTACGAGAAAATATTTGATGCATTTATTGATATTGTAAGAAGAAGGATTTTATGATGGAAAGAAATTCTTAGAAAGTCTAGACTTTTAGATATATTTGTTGGAAGGAACAGATATTTCAAATTACAGGTATGACTATTTTTGTTTTAAATTATATTATAATGTTTATGATCATCCCACATCTTTCTCTTTTCTTTGTCTTAATTCTCCCACTCCTTGGACAGACCATTGTCCTGAACAGGATGATAGAACCCCTACAGGACCTTACATCTGAGCAATGATTGTGTTTTCCTTTTTTCCAGTTCATTTGCTTTGAAGTTAATGTTGGAGCTGCTTTGAAGTGAAATGGTTTTTGTTGGTGATATAACACAAGGCTATATTTTAGGAATTTTGCCATCTTTAAGTGACACATATATATGGAAACAGATCATGGTACATTGCCCTTCACCACTCAACATTCAGATGTTAATGTTTTGTACATGTTATATTCTGAGCTATGCTGTGAAGACAATACAGTGAAATGGAGGGACCTTGCCCAACAACTCCTAATGATATATCTGCTTAAGTGGTTAAATCTATCATACTCTGAAAATCTGATGAACCGAGTCTGGACATAGATCCTGTCCCATCGTCTATTTAAAAAATATTTATTGTAAATGCCATAAAGTTGTGAAACAAAGACATTGTGATGATATTCTTCGAATGTTTCATGTACTGATTCGTGTTCTAGTGATAACTGTCAAAATTTGTAAACTCACTGGATCAGAAGAGATGGTGAGATAGTTTCCTATGATTAAGGGATTTGATGTATTTTGTTTGTTTGTTGAAATGTGAAAATTGATAGTCTAAATTCAATTATTAGGTCATATTAAAGCTGCTACAATGAATGTATTCAGTGTTGATTATCTCCCTTTATGTAATCTAGAAATATAGATTGGGAGGATTTGGCAATGTTGGCAATGTTCCCTTTCTATAAATTTAATCAGCTACAAGCTTTTATGCAAGAAGATATTGCAAGTTTTCTGATAAGCCTATCTTATTGCATTTAAGACCAAATATTTGATCTTAATATTTTTAGATGGAAATTTGTTTCCTTTATTGCGCGTTCTGCGGATTTCAGCATTTTATTACGAAATCATGTATTTTTATGAACTGATTAATTGCACCAGTGGAATCTATATCATATATCCAACAATTCCTGAAAATTTCATGCTTCCCCAATTTGCAGATGTATTTTTATAGCTAGGTGAAAATCATGAAATGTGAAGGGAGTAAGACAAAAGTGCGCATCTTTAAAGCCTGAAAAATGAAGTTGTGGCACTTTCTGTAAGTGGTAACATTATTTTTTAGTATGCTACAACATATATGAAGAGATCCCAGGTGAGAAAAAGTAGTCTCCAGGTTGTGCTACAAAAAGTCATTTTTAAGCACATTTTACAGCCACAGTCCACGGCCTAGCAGGATTATCAAACGTTTGACAATATAACCATTTTTTTACATCTGAAGATTTACGAGGTTGTTTACAAATTGTTTAATTCACGATTTGAGTTCTTAATCCATGCTAAAGCAACTTGAGAGTCTGACCAATAATACACAACAGGATCTATAATACCCCTCAAGGCTTACAGAAATTATACATGCTAATAATTCAAGCCTAGGAATAGTTTGTTTCTTTAAAGGTGCTACGCGTGTTTTTGATGCAATTAAATTACAGTGTTTTGACCAGAATCTGAATGTACACATCTCAAATAGATGGTGGTACTTAATACATGTCTCTTAGTAACTAAATCAGTTGGCACACATGACAAAATCTGTTAAAGATCAAACTGAAAAGTATCAAACTTATTATCCAATTTTTGTCCAAGTACACTATTATTGTAATAACAATTTTGAACAAATTCGGAATACCCACTTTCATCTTCTGCTATATAGACTATGCTGAGTTTGAACACCATTTGTTAAACCCACCTTGATGCAATTTCAATTTTACTAATTCACAGAACTCAAAAGCAGAATTAACATCTTCTGTGCCACATGCAAATCATCTACATACAGAGAATTAATAAACTTATCCAAAATATTCTTATCAACTAAACAATTTCTTAAATGAAAACGAAGAGTGGCATTAAATCTTAACACTTTAATATCTGGGTTTTTACTTAAAGGATTATCTACCCATAAAAATCTTTAAAAATCTCTATGGCTTTCATCAATACTAATATTTAAGCATGCTTTTTGAATATCTGCTGTAAATGCAATAGGGAACATACGAAAACGAAGCAAAAAATCAAATATCAAAGGGTTTAATGATGGCCCCGCATACAGATTATCATTCAAACTAAATCCGTTAGCCTTACACGAAGCATCATAAACAATTCTTAATTTTGTTGCCATCTTACTGTTCCCTTATAATCTTATCATACTCTACTAAAACCTTGAATCTTTCTGCAGTCTAAACAATTGAGGGTTTTTATAAGTAAAACCCCTGTTTATGAGATATCTGTACCTACCCGCATCTAACTTATTTGCAATATTCCCAAGCCCATATACCGTGCGCCCGAATAATTTTTCACCAGTTATCTCCCTTGACCTACCTATCTGGTTACACCACCAGACGGCGCCCCTCAGTTTATTGAGGGCTTAAAAACTCAAAACCCAACTAATAAAAGGTTTGAGGGGAGGCTGGATGGGAAGATGTTCAGGAAGGTACAGATATCTCATAAACAGGGGTTTTACTTATAAAAACCCTCCAATTATTTCAATATCTGTACCTACCTGCATCTAATTTGCAAAATTACAGAATTTGTAGCTAAAGGAGGATGGAAACCTATTCTAATACAAAGAATTTAGTCGAGAATAACTCATATTAGAGAACATACTTAACGAAGTAAGATACATTCCATACAGTTCTTTCCCTCAGGAATACACCAATTAGCTAAATGCTTTATCTGTCTAATGTCTAGATCTTTGCCTCATACAATCTAAAGTTGACTTAGCAAACAGTGAGTCTTTTGATGGTACATCTTTCAGATAGAAATAAGTAAAAGTATTCGCTGTGGACCATCAACAACTACCCCATTAAATAAGGCCCAGGATGTCGAGAGACGACGAGTATCATGAGCTCTAACTGCAGCCAATTCTAATTGAGATGCAGTATAAACATAACATACTAAAGAGACAATCCAACGTGCAATGGAATCTTTTGAAGCTGGTATAATGAATCCCTTCTAGAAAGTTAAAAACAACTGTTCATTACCCTTTCTTCTCAAAGACTCTGTTCTTTTTATATAACATTTCAATACCCTGCAAGGACATAACAACAAATCCTTCGGCTCTGTTGCGAAGTTGTCGAATTTAGGAATAAAGAAAGGCAAACACTGCTACCTAACCTTTGAGACTTTGCCAGAAACCTTATATTTGGCAAAAGTCTTATACAAGACTGTTCAAATCGAAGATTAGAACCATTTACACTAAGAGCATGTACTTCACTAACTCGAGCGGCTGGTGCTAACGAAAAACAGTTTCCATGTAAGCCATTTCATATCACAAGTCTCAAAAGGCTCAAAAGGATGTTCACATATAGCAAACAAAACAGATGGAAGATCCCAGTTAGGGACAAGACTTTTCGTAGAAGGACATGAATTAAAGCATGTCTTTTATCAATTTTGATAATTCATTACTTGATGAAACCGAAAACCTCTATGAACAGAAGCAATTGCCGATCTATATCCAGTCAAAGTAGCAGGTTTGCAATTTCGTTCTCTGAACAAAAACACTTAGAAATCCGCTATTTGTGAAATAGTGGCCTTACAATGATTGATTTCTCTTGAGGCACACCATGACTTAAAAATGGCAATTCTACTTGCATACAGTCGTCTAGGTGACTGTCGTCTTGAATTTGTGATGAATTCGGTAACATCGCTTGGAAATTTAGTCTCAGATTTTCTATAATTGACAGTTTTACTGCTACCAGATTTAGACTGTCTGGATGAAGATGCTTTATGCTGCCTCGTTCCTGTGTCAACAGATCTGGAAATACTGGCGACTTTCTTGGTAAGCTGATTAACAGATCCATCATCTGAGGAAACCATGACGTAAATACCATGGGGCGACCAGTATCAGAATGCAGTCCCCCTCCCTGACTTTGGCAAGAACTTTTGGAATCAGAACAGGTGGCGGGAAAGCATATGCTACTAGTCCATCCCACGGAATTGATAGGGCATCGCATGCCCATGCTTCCTGGTCTGGATAAGGCAAGCAAAACACCCTGAGGTGTGTATTGTCCTCGGTCGCAAAGAGATCTACATTCGGAGATCCGAATACCTGAAATATCTGACGTACTACTTCACAATTCAGTCTCCATTCCGTTGTCTTTATTCTCCGACCCCTGGTTAGATGATCCGCCAAGATATTCCTCTGAATTTGGATATGAACTGCTTTTAGCATAATATTCTGATCCCTGCACCAATGAAACATTTTCAAAACCAGTAGGCACAATATCGGAGAATGAGTCCCCCCTTGCTTGTTTAAGTATGCCACCACTGTGGTATTGTCTGTTCGAACTAGTACATTTTGAATTTTTAACAACTGTACAAAGTCTTTCAGAGCCAAGAAGACTGCATTCATTTCTAACCAATTGATATGATGATGGCTCTCTTCTCGTGTCCAAAGACCAGCAGTTTCTAAACCAAATGTGACTTTTTCTAATTCACCCCTTCAAGTCCTGCAATTCTGCAAGAGTTTGTGTTATTTGTCTCGAAAGGAATTGCTTTTGACTTGCCTTTATGAGCCAGTCGTCTAAATACTGAAAAATATGGTGATGCTTGAAGCTCCGTTCATCGACATCACCTTTGTGAAAACACATGGAGCTATTGTTAGGCCGAACGGCTTTGACCGAAACTGGTAATGGACGTTGTTCACACAAAACAAAGATACTTCCTGTGGGGGTTGTAAACTTTGATATAAAGGTATGCGTCTGTCAAATCTAGTGAAGAAACCGAGTCCTGCTTCGTTAGTGCTGGACCTTAAATTCTCCATTTTGAAATGTGGAACGTCTAAATAAGCGTTCAGAAGCCTTAGATTCAGAATTGGACGAAGCCCTCCGTCCTTTTGTGGGACAACACAAAATGTCCTGTAAAACCCTTGACCTAACTGGTCGTGGGGAACCAATTCTATAGCGCGTTTTGCGTATAAACTTGCGACCTCGTCTATAATAGTAGAATTCTCTGACGAATTTCGAATTGGTGTATGCCTTTTCACCGTTTTGAGTGCTTACACAATTTAGTCGTAATCCTTCCTGGACGACTTTTAGCACCCACTGATCGGATGTGGAAAAAGAAACTGATTCTCCCTACTATTTGGAGGTCTGGTTTTAAAATACTACGAGACTGATTTTTTTGAACAAATTATCGGCGAAACCCCGATTTAGAATTTGAAGTAAACTTTTTTTTTCTGATAACTAGTGCCCTCTGATTGGTCAGCCCTATAGTCATACCTATCTGACTTGCCCTTGCCATCTCCAAATTTTCCATTTTCTGAAACAGGAAATCATTTTCAAATTTGGATTTCTTTTGGTCACTGTTCCCAAAGTGAGTACCATCTCTCTTTCTGGAATGAGTTTCATTTCTAGAATTCGGGTTTCCTGAAAAGGGTGAATTAGACATAAGATGCTGAGTTCCTTGGCATCTCTCAGCACTGGCATGTAGAAATTGGAAAATGCAGATTGAAATATTAGTCGATCTTCAGTAGCTTGATTCCTAAAAGATTATAAAAATTCAGAATTCCGAGCCTTAGACTGTTTATTTTGGATTGTAAATTTTCCTTTGGAAGCCGACTTGAAACCAAATTGTTTTTGAGAAGTAATTCCTTCTTCAATATTCTCATCTATTCGAGGAGTAAGACAGAACTGCTTGAAGTGATCCGAAGTCATTTTAAAACGAGTATCATCAGCTGCTTTGTAAGTTCTTAATGATTTTCTCCTCATCATTTCATTGTTCACTTCTTGCAATGCTTCCAAAACAGAACCATCAACTGGCAAAAGCGACTGACTAGACTTTCTCTGACTAGAATTCAGTCTAGAAAATACATATGATTTAAATTTTTCTCCCTTCTTACTACAGTCCTCTTGTTTCTATCTCTAAAGCCTGTGACATATTTCGTACAAATGCTGTCCAATCAAGATCGCCAGAATGGGAAACACTGGAAAAATCAGAATCAACATCAGATTCTTCCCCTTGAGGACCCCTGATAATTATAATGTCCTCTACAGAATCACTATCATGTTCATGCACATTATAGTTGGTACTAAACCTATCAAAACGTTGTTTAGTATTAGGCCTACTATTATCAGTAGAATCTGCTTTCAAATTAATCAGTTCTTCAATATGAGCAGAAATAGACACCTGTTTATCTGCAAACCTGTCATTTAATAGTTTCACTGCATGATCATAATTGGCATCTGTAAGTTGGAGTTCATCTATACAGGCTGCAGCAGAATCTAATAAGCTTTTTAAATAATTTAGCTTTTCCATCTTTGACGAAAGGCCGATCGGCAAGGAGGTCGAAAATATAAAATCATATCTGACATTTTTTGGTCATCTTCTATTTGATTGGCTGTCAAAGCAGGTAATGCGTTCAAATTTGGACACATCTATAACCGTACAAAAAACGAAATATTAGTTATTATAATAAATAGTTGATTTAAAACTTGAAACTTATTAATTAAATTGAATATTAGTATAATTTTATATGATAAATTAGATCTTCAACATGATTTATGCATCAAAAGCATGTAGTTGTTCTACTAATAGTAACTCTTCTCGGGAATGGTTGCTTCAATGATTTTACACATTTCAAAATGGCGGCTAATTTAACAATTTATCGCTAACAACAGAAAATTGCAGCGGTAAGATATTGGGAAGTCATTAACTAAATTAAATGCTAGTTTTGTTTTTGTGCTTTACATACCAATGATTTCATGCGTATTTTTAAGCCTTACGCTGGTTTCAATAATTGCTATTAACAGAACAGAGTCCATAAGTGGACTATGAAACACGGTTTTTATTCTTAACCGGCGAGTGAATATTTTTAGCAGCAGGAACCTCTAATGCTAATCTAATGTGTATTAATTTCATCTGAAAATTCACTGGATTCAACTATATCAGCCATAACCTCTTCCTCATCATCCATCAATTCTAACATTTTTTCATTTTCTTCTTCTTCTAAAGAAATTCTGCATATTTCAACAAGAAAATATAAAAGTCAGTGACTCGGAATAACAAACTGGTTCTCGGACTACCATAATTATTAATTAATTCTTTTCGGTCGACTGGAACATAAACTTCACTCTTCTAACTTTTTCACTCAATCCGTCTCGTCGACCATGTAATGGTTTTAAATACGACACTCTTGTTGTTGTTACTAGTGTTTATTAAAATCAGGACTAAGCCTCACTTTATACACGTAAGTCTCAACTTTTCTCAACAAATTAACATCATGGTAGGGCTTTCCATAGACATAGAAAGAAGCTTTCTCTTCATTACTCATCTAAAAGTAGACTTTAAAAAGGAGAGTTCACATTACCTCCCCTTACAACTTATCTCAGACCACAATAACTAAATTATTACTGAACATGCCGTCTGATCAATTTCAATACTCATACCAAGTTTCATCAAAATCCATAGAAAATTGTATCTTCTATTGCACCCACAATAAAAAAAATTCTCAATTTTACTTATTCAAGGGCAATACTTCATAAACTGTTAACCAAAAAATTGTCAAATTCGAACTTGACCACCGCATTATCAATTCCAATGCTCATACCAAGTTTCATTAAGATACATATAAAATTGAAGCTTCTATAGTGTCTACAACAAATGTTGACGGACCGACAGACCGACGAACAGGGGGTCGACAAGATACGGCCACATATTCATGTGGGCGTATAACAATCAATTCATACCAAGTTTATAATAATAATAATAATAATAAACTCTTTATTTTACATGGGTCAGAATGAGGCCCAAATACACAAGGACAACACTTTTTTAAAGCACACCTCATTTAGACACAGTACTTTAGGCACACTTCATTTAGGCGCACGGTCAGATAAGCACTTGTCATTTAGGCACAGAGTTTTTAGACACAGCAATTTAGACACACTTTCAATTAAGCACATACTCAATAAGGCAAACTCTTATTAGGCACACTACAATTCGGCACACTGTCATTTAGGCACACCTTTAATTAGGCACATATTCAATTGGGCACCCTTTAAACTATATCAACATTTATTTACGCACACTTTCAATTAGGCACGCATTCACACATGGTCAGACACATCTCCTCTTTGCTACAGTCTAAAATTGTATATTGTATGTCACCTGGTAAGCACACACACACATATCAAAGTAAAGCTGTGCCTAAATAACACTATGCTTAAATGACATGTGCTTATCTGACCATGTGTCTAAATAAAGTGTGCCTAAAATACTGTGTCTTATTGAGGTGTGCTTAAAAAATGTGTGCCTATAAGGGACCCCTGTCTCACATCAGCCCATGGGCAATACCTTGGGGAATTCACAATACTTCAATAAACATTTGTTTAAAAATACACAAGTACATGTGCATCAAATGGACAGGTCTATGATCCGGCGATCATGACCACAAAATAAATATACAATACTTCACGTACAATTTTTAAAAATACAAAAGTACATGTGCATTAAATGGACAGATTTTCAACGTACAATTTGTTTATAAGATAGCTTGCCAGGCAAGGTAATATACGCCCACTGGCAGCATTTTTTCAATTAAAAACTTTTCAGTAAAGTAACAATTAGTGGAATATTCAACCTTCCGCCATATACTTTTTTTCTAGGGTCTCTAGTTTCATTTTAAAACTGTCAAGAATTCTACCTATTAACAACTCATTAAATATTTTTGGTATTTTTTTGCAATAGGGTTCACCCTTAATAATATTTTGATGTGTTTAATTCTTAATAGGGCTCATCCTTGGTTGATATTAAACAATTTCAGAGAGCTTTATCAAAACTAGAGTGTTCACAAGCCAAAAGTTGAAAGCGTTTTTTGAAAACAAGGGCTGGCACTAAATATTTTTCGATTTATCTGATTTTCAATAGGTTCATCCTTGAGAGAAAACAAATACTTAAGTCAGGTTTCATCAAAATCCATTCAAAATTGTTCTTTCTAGAGTGTTCACGAGTTAAATTGAACGCGTTTTCAAAAACAAGGGCAATAACTTGTACTAAATATTTATCGATTTTCACTGGGTTCATCCTTGGGAGTAAACAAATACTAAAGCCAAGTTTCATCAAAATCCATAAAAAATTATTCTTTCTGAGTGTTTACAAGCTAAAATTGAACGTTTTTTCAAGAACAAGGGCAATAACTTGTACTTAATTTTTTTGATTTATCTGATTTTCAATAGGGTTCATCCTTGGGTGAAAACAAATACTCAAACCAAGTTTCATCAAAATCGGTCAAGAATTGTGCCATGTTGAATGTTTACAAGACAAAAATCAAACACGTTTTAAAGAACAAGGGCAATAATTCATATTGGATATATTTTGATATTTTTTTATTTTCAACAGGGCTCATCCCTGGGTGATAACAAACAACTACAGATAGTTTTGTCAACATTGATCGTTGATCAATATTGACATAATATATAGTTCCCGCGGCCTTGCAAAATCAAAGAATATTTTGCCAGAATAGCACCATTAGCCTGCTCTATTTGTATTTGAAATTGTCACAGATAACAACATCAATTTCAATATCAGCTTTGAGCAAAGATACCTTGGTAAATCAGCTTGAAGTTTTTCTGTTTTTAATATCATTTGATTTAACTTTGTTAAACTTGGTCGTTTTTAGTACCTGGTGATCCTTAGTTATCTTATCTTCATGACCTGCTGATGCCTAAATTCCTGCGATATTGCCCAATACTTCTTATCTGACTTGGTACTGAAAACAAAAATCACAAATATTTCAACAGAGATATTTGTAACATTTTGCTTCGCTCAGCCATGCTCAATATTTTAGTAAATTCCTTATATTGATGTACATTCATGGAAATAATTGAATCCGGTAATAATTTATTTAAGTCCCCTTGTCAAGTCCGACTATTTAGTAAACACCCTAAATTATAATGTGTATATAAAGTTTCCCACAATATTGATAAAAGGGATAAAAACACATTTAATGTAAAACTGACTGTTTGCCGCATACATTTTTAAAGATAAACATATAAAATTTTAGAAGAAAATAGAGATGAAAATACCTTTATATTTTAAGATATGGAGTTTGTTTGGATATAAAACAATGTATAGTTTCTAGAGCATCCTACATGGTACCAAACCTCAATGGCTACATGTTGCGGTTGTCGTCATACGATGCATTATGCTATTTAGTCACTCCTATCGCTTGTTGTTATTTTTCTTACTTCCGCCCACTGCGTTATGGCGCTAAAATAAATGTTGGGTTACGATTTCGATATTAAAATGATTACAGAGACTCATGGAGGTATTTATCGGTCATAATTTACCGCTTCGAGGTTTACATGTTCTATGTTTTACGTATTCATGCGATTCTAAGGGTATATTATTGTTCATTTCAGTTTTCACGTCAAAACACAGGGGAAATCGAAAGTAGAGAGATGAGTAAACAAATCGTATTCCGCTATATATGTATGTTATTATCGTGCGATTGTGAGAAATAAATAAACATTCATTTTACTTTTCATTAATTTAACTTGTGTTTTGCCAGTAGAAGCCCAGGTCCGCCATTTTCGTCATTCCTATCGTATCCGTCTATCTTACTGGTCTAAATCAGTGCCCAACCTGTGGACGGTCATTACACTACACAATCTTTATTTCTTATGCATGTATGAATGTAACAGAATTCATTCACCTGCCTTCATTTCTGCAGCTTTGCATAACTGCCCTGGAAAAAATATATATTGGCCTATGAACTTGTAAGCAAACTAAAGTAAAGCGATATAACACAATGTTCAATTATTTCACACAGTAGTGGATATTCGACCGGATACGGTTGCTATGTGGAAAAAGATATTCGACCGGATGCGATCGCTGATTGGTCGAAATATATCAGCGCCATCTACCACAATTATGTTGATTACTTTACTGGACAGAGATAAATGCCGGATCCGGATTTCCATTACGATCGTCTATTCAATCGGCAACTAAATAGGGTATGTGCGGCATTCTCTCCTTAAAAAACCTAGCAAATACGACCACTTTATCTCTGATAAATTTTGTAATGATACTTTTATTTATACATTTTGTCTGTAGGAGGATTCCTTAGACCCTTGAGGCACTAAAGGCTTGCATATTTGACTCTACGATGTTTGGAATTCCAACCCCGATAGTTTTCCCCACATTAATCAGCCTTTCCAATATTTGAAACACCAAGTTTAAAGACTCTAGTGCCGCCACTACTAAGAAATTTGTATAAATTGTTCTGTATAAATGGGCATTTGTCGCTTAGAAATGTACAACAACTCGCGTCAAAAATCGGTTGTACCAAGAGTGAATCTCCAAATGTGTAGACGTTCATTTAGATTTGCTTCATCTGTTTTGTGGAACTCGATTCCTCCCAATCATGCCCTCAAGAACTCGGAATCCACCGACATATCAAGCGTAGGCTTAAAACATATCTATTCCAGTTATACTTTGGAACCGAAGATCAAGTATAAATTTTGCAAGCGCACTAGGAACTTTGTAATAATTGTGTTTGTGTGCGATACAAATTTCCATATTATTAATTATTATAACTTGAGAGAATTTCTAGTTGGTGTTATAGCCGCGCAAGGATTCCTTTGTCTCGAGAAGAAACTGTTATGGTATCGTATGGTATGATGATGCAATGTCGTAAAATAGATAATTGTCGTAATTGTATAACGATTGTTGTTAGATGAATAAAGCACTTTGATGGCTGAACATGTTTTATGATTCCCGCTCATCTCAATATATTATAAAAAAAAACATGGTGTTAGAAGTGAAAGCTGACTAAAATTCTGTACTATATTAAAGAAAATATAGCAAATCCATCAAATTAGGTAAATTGATTGGGTGAAAAGATGGCGAAAATTGAGCAACCCAAAGAATTTAATGTCCTTCAACCGAATGACTAGCCGGAATGAAATAAAAGATATGGACGTTACCGAATCGCTGCTTAACTTCATAAAGAAGAAGCTATAGCACAAATTAATAACTTGATTTATTGTATGGGTGACGAAGCCGAATCTATTTATGAACAATTTTCATTTGATGAACGTCAAGCAAATGTCTATGATGCTGTAATGAAAAAATTTGAAGACTATTTTATACCAAGAAGAAATATCATTAGAGAAAGAGCCATATTTCATGACCGTAAACCGAAAGAATGAGAAACGGTTGAGTGTTTTGTAAGAAGTTTATTCAAGTTGGTTGAAACTTGTAATTATGGTGAAAACAAAGAAGATGAAATTCGTGATAAATTCATATGGGGCTTAAATGAAAAAACCTAAGTGAAAAACTACAAATGAAATCACATGTTACTTTAAATACAGCTATGGACATGGCACACCCGAACGTATCGGGTGCATGGCAAGAAACCACGAATTCTTAAAAAATCAAATAAAGAAGAAGTTAATGCCAAAGAAACTCAAAAATCAAGAAATGGTGGAAATTATAGAATTAAATGTCCAGCATATGGTAAAACATGTCATAATTGTAAAAAATTAGGACACTTTTCAAATGTTTGTTTCAGTCGTTGTCAAAGAAATCAACAGACAAGATACAGACCCAAGTATAATAATGGTGATAGAGAAAGGAAGAAGGTGTTAGAAGCTCGTAATAGTAATGATTTTGCACATTCTCAAGAAAAAGAAAACTGTGCAAAAGACATAATAAACAATAGTCAAGATAATGAAATGGGTTGTACCAATGATTGTTGTAGATTTCTTAATTCCATTCAAAATTGATACTGGTGCACAGGCCAATTGTCTCCCCTTCAAAGATTTAACATGAAAAAAATCTAAAACTATTAAAATTAGTAATTTTAAAGTGAATTTAACAAGCTAAAACAAAATGCCTATAAAAAATTGTGGAAGATGTGTTTTGAATGTAGAATTTAAAAGTTAACATTATAAAATTGATTTTACGATAGTGACCCATGAACATGCTCAACCAATAATAGGCTTGAAGAAAAGTGAAAGGTGTTTACTCCCATTACTCATAATTCCCATTTCTCATAATTAATTATTTATGGTTTAGTGCTTCTTTAATCCCTAGCTGTACCCCAATAGAGAGATGGTCATAACCCATTATATAGGCAATAATATTCTCTAATCTCAATCTCAATAAAACACGCATTCACACATATACAAATATAAACACTCAATATTAGCAACAAAATATTTGCACATATTTAAGCACTTTGATGAAATCAATTAAGTTTCGTCAAATGACAAACTGCATACAAATATTCCCTAAATAGTCTTCTCTTGACTGACCTACTGGTTCTTTAATCGTCCCAACCCATTGTCAATTTCTCTATAAACTTGATAAAGTTAGGCTACATGTATTTAACCAAAAAGCTGATTGAAGCCAGTTAACATCACACGAATTTGGGATAGCAAATACATGAATATATCAAACAAATCCTAAAGAAACTGTAGAAAATCAATGATTGTGTTCATTAGTTGTTAATCCATCTACTGAAATGCTTGGACAATTCCATTTATACTATAGGTATTTACTATTTTCGGAATTTGATTTAATTTATGATCTGGGATTATGAGTAATGAAACACACCGATCTTAGACATTTTTGGAACTTTATCAAGCGCAAGGGAAACTGTTGCCAAGCATTTCTTAAGATGTAACTAACATGATAGAAAATTGTGAACCATGTTTTAAGATTAGAAACAAAAGTGTAAAGAGTCTTTAATTCCTCATAAAGTTCCACATGGGAGAAAATAGGAATTGATTTATTTAGTTATAAAAGTAAGGATTGCTTAGAGTACAAAAGTGTTAAAGGGATAATAGGCGTTAGAATACACTCGTCCTACGGCTTATATTTGTGTTTCATATTGACTATTAGTTAAGTAAGTATGCATCACACACTTTACCAAATTTTAAAAAGCCACAATAAAAATATATTCGGAATTTTAAAAAAAAGTGAGCCAGCGACGATTCCATTCAGTTTGAGAATAAAAAAAGCGTCTGGTAAATCAACGCTAAAACATCATTGTAGAATTCAACAGTAGGGGTCAAGGACGCGTGAAAACCCACATGTTAGAGTTACTTCCCTTTATATTTACACGATTTGAAAATCGCTTGATGGATGGCTCAAGCGTTTTATGATTAACTACTTTATTTTGGGGATTTATCGGATTTTAGAGGGATTTTGATGTATAGGTAAGTCCACTGATGGATATATACTGTTATTGTCCAAATTTGAGTGAACTTAAAATTTTATGTTCGTTCTAACGCCTATTATCCCTTTAAGTCCATGTTTTCTGAAAATCAGGTTTTTTGTTAAAAGTAACCAATTAAAAGTCATCTTGCTTATGTCTGAACCCTTTAAGAACAATCAAATTATATTACTGAAAATAGGTTAGAAACACTAGGTGTTTATCCCCTCTTTGAAAAACGTTAGAATACAAAATTACTAAGTACGGACATAACACTGTTGTAGTTCAAGCTCATTGTCTTTATGGTACATAATTGGACATAAGTGAAATAAAAGCACATGGTATTAAGAAAGTAAACACTATTTTTCCTATTTTTTATTTTTTGCACTCCCGTTCATAATATATCGGCCGTAGAAGTGTGTTAATATTATTAGGTACTTTAATCTGATCACGCTTACGTCCCTTGATTGTGACGTCAAGTCGGAACATAGCGTCGTATTGGATAGCCTTCTACCGTATACTATTGATTCTGTTTACAAGTTGTATTTGCAAAATAAGATGGTTTTATGTGCTGCCTTCAACTGTGAAGTAAGATCGGGACAAAAGATAGCTTTGTACGAGTTTCCATCGGATCCTAGACTGGACCAGTCTCTTCTATTTATGATTTAAAAAAAAAAAAAAAAAAAAAAAAAAAAAAAAAAAATTGAGTCAACTTGTATCCTACGAGAGAGACTGGAAAAATTGCCCAATAAAATGGGCGTGTTTGCCATGTTTTTTGTCCTTCCTTATTTGGAATGATTGACAGTTGTCGATCACGCTTTGGGGTCATGTGACATGAATTTTGTAAATAAAGTCTCGATTATCGCGGATTCAATTCCACACACACGCCGTTGGAATCATGTCCGAATTAGAGGATATTGACGAGGCGATTGGACATGTTTTACCGGCTTTTGGTTATAAAGATCCAAAGGAATATCAGAGGTCAATAATCACCGCTTATCTACAGAAGAAAGATGTTTTTTTGTGCGCGCCGTGTGGTTCGGGAAAGTCGCTGACGTTTGAGGCTGCCCCATTTTTATTCCAATACATGAAAAATCAAACGATCATACCTACCGATAATATAATTATTGTTGTACAACCCTTGATTGAAAGAACAGGAAAGTCAAGTTAAAAAAGTAAAATTTCTGTTGCGGTGTAATGTTTTTTTTTTTTTGTTTTTTTATTTGTTTTTTTTTTGTGTCCTTTTGAAAACCTAGATCTAATCGAATTAGAAATACTATGTGACCACAATATTTTCTAAATCGAATTTTGCCGATTATTTTTGTAAGAATTGAAATATTTGCCCCAAAAGATAAATTAAAATCGATATTTACCTTCATGAATCATGTCTAGACTGGAGCAGGCATGCCGAGACCGTCTGGGAGGGGGGGGGGGGTTGATTGATGTCACGTTGGTTTTTTCCATTCGGCAATCGGCTGATATTCCGATGAACAAGCTTCGTTAAGTTTTTATAATGATAATGATTTTATTTATGTTCATTCACCTCATCCCATACGTTGTATCCGTTCATTAAACTGATGCTGTGCGTCAACAAAATTCTTAGATCGTAAAAATATCACTAAATAACAAGAACTTTAGGTATGTCACCAGCTTGCCTTTTCAGACAACCATTTTGTTTATATCACGTGATGTTAGATATCACGTGATGTACGACGTCACACGATCTGCATAATGCGGATTGACCTACATGATGAGAAATTAGCTCTAATGTCCCAGTCTCTAGAAATAAGTTTTTTTTAGTGAGTTTTTTTATTTTTTTTTTATTTTAAGAAGACTGACCAATTTATGGAGAAGACTGGACACCAGTCTAATCGGATCCGAATATAATGTAAACCTTTGGTTATCAACATATAGAGAGCTGGCTATAATAGGGGGCCTAAACCAAATGAAAATTCAAGATTGGAATCGCTTCGAAAAAAACCAGTTCACGATAGATCTTGATATTGCGAAATCGGTTGGCTACAAGATCGTGCCATTAAAAAATGATGCAATGCCAACGATTTTCGATTTCTTGGTAAAACCCGAAGTGTCCATCAAAAAAAGAAAAACTCAACCTTCCGTTGTCGGCGAGGCTGTAGCAGTGTAGGCCTAACAAGAAGAGACAATCGAAGG
The DNA here is from genome assembly GCA_030562195.1 of Nipponacmea schrenckii. NCBI lineage: Eukaryota > Metazoa > Mollusca > Gastropoda > Lottiidae > Nipponacmea > Nipponacmea schrenckii. Next base: position 27,408,196 of record CM060199.1, read on the forward strand.
CAATGAAAAATTACTGTCTAAAGGGGTTGAGGTTAACAATAAATTGCAAAACAATTTGTTCATATTAGACCAAACTTTCGGTCTTATTAACCTATAATTTTAGTCGACAACCCCAGAAAAATACAAAATCTTATCTAAGAGTAAGAACCCACAGGGTCCAGAGAATAGCATTACTACTTACGCGATTTAAAAGTGAAAGTAGATTACATATTTTATTTTCTTGGCCCGAGGCGAATAACCAGTGCCCGTGCCCAACAGGTAAACTTACTGCTATCAAATATCTTGTACAAACTTATTTAGGCCACTGATTACGTTGCAAAACAAAACTAAAAGGCCCAGATACAATTTTCTTCATTCGGTAAGACTAGAAAGTAGAACGATGGTAAAAATTTAGGCCTAGGATTCGATCCGAAGGCCGATCTTATTTTAATTTTATTAATTGTTCCTACAACGTTGGTATTATAATTTCAAAAATCGGCTGATAAATAACGAATCCTAAATTTTCATAAACTGTCATATTTATCTAGTTTTTGTCAATAATAGGCCTAGACGGAATGAATTGGCTACCAAGTACCATTCATCGACAGGGACGCCATTATTAGCTTGTTGAGTTTCATCGTAGTCGCTAGGTCAATCACTATCACTCCCCAAACCCGATGAATTTTCTTGATCTTCATGAGGCCTATTTGCTAAAGGTTTATACATATAAGGTTGAACCCTTACACCAAGATTAATCTCTGGTATTTCTCAGAATTCTTCAGCCGTTCCAGTAAAATTAGCCTTTACTAAAACAATTTAATAAGTATAATTAGCCTTATTGTATAAGGCCTATAAGGCCTACGGTACGTCCCGTGAACTGTACGGTACAAATATTAGCTTATAAGAACGAAATTATAAGCTAATAACGGACAAGTTATGTTAAAACATCAGACAATAGAATTTCATTTTCTTGACCAATGAATGAGTGTATATTTTTAGCACAATCTACTGGGTTTTTTTCTTGTAAATAAATTAGTTTAAAATATTTTGATTGAAAACAACTAGTTTTGTTTATCTAAAGGAAGTTTTAAAAACAAAAGTTTTCCCAATCTTAAAAACTTAATCTCGATCGAAAGAGAATTAGATAACGGCGGGAAAATTAACGTGACCATTTGGCGCTCTTTATATTCTCTATTTTCACGCCATCGGGCAACGGATACAGCCGCTTAACCTCCTTCTCAAAAATCGATATAAAAGTTGTTTTATAATAGTTCATACAGACCTTTTAAAAGGGCAACTCAAGGTTAACAACTAGGACAATTTTATCCAATCATAATATAAAATAAGGCCATTTGAAGTTTTACATCCAATTAAATTAATTTCTTTTAATTTTCAATAAATTCTAAAATGCTTGAATTTCTTCACACTTGTAAAACGTTAAGTGTGTATTTATAGTCTATCCTTCACTGGAAACCACTTTGCTTTATCCATTATAACGAAGGAAAAAAATAATAGGCCTATTGATAAACCCCCAAAATTGCGCCTGGATAACGGAGACAACTTGAAAAGACAGCGATATTCCATGCTGATTCCAAGAACTGTAATTTCACAGATATTCAGTTTATTCTACCATTTCTGTCAGGTATGTAATTTTCATTTGATCAGCCTCTACTTTTAGATAACTAAACAGTGAAATTGAGGTCTAAATAATAGACCATTTGCTTAGTCGTTTAGTAGGGCCACTTTGACACAGGTCACTTCCATTGAATCAATATTTTCTGTTCTGTGCTACTTAGTCCGAAACTAGCAGACCCTATTTTCAGCCTCTTGATTTGATATCTATTTGGACAGATATTGGTGGTGGAGGGTCAAAAAAAAGCCAGGCACAAAATTTTCCATTCCTTCATGGTTTTTTTTAGCGTATTTAATCACTTCGAATCTTGATATTTAGGCTAGAAAGATAGTTTTTTTTTTCATAGTTTATCATACCATCAAACATCATCTATGTCACACCTGTGCCTGTGGTTGCATCAACCATTATCTTGCACTTGTTTTATGTGAATCACATGACCCTGTAACGTCCTTTATTTTGGATGAGCATGCTATTTGAAATGGCGACTGAGCGATTGAAATTCTTTAAAAACGCAACTGCAGGCGTGACAAAAATGGTATAGGGGAACTAAGATTGTATTTTTTTATATTTAAGGCTAAGCATTTTCACTCTTTCGTATCATTTGAAAGCTCGTAAATGCACAGATTTTATGCTCAGTAGGGCTACCTTAATTGTAAGCAACCTAAATCACCAAATAACACAAATAATAAACAATAAGTCTAAAGATGTAGTACCATTGATTTTTAATACAAAAAAATAAATTACCCCTAGAAATATTTATCAACTAACTAAATACTTTACCCCTTGTTATTTACCTACTAGTATATTGAGTACAGGCTTGTATGAAATATCAAATGCCATTTTCCTGAAGGATCATTGTCCATTGGTGATTGGCTGTTACAGGCAGGCATGAACTGGCAAACAAATTAACTTATTTTTGACCAAACTTGGTATGCCTCTCCACTTATTAATGTGATCTTAGATCAATAGTTTTTAGATTATTACCTTTGACCTAGCCAAAACATGTAAGGAAAAAGAGATTCTTGCTATCAAATTAGAGACTTTTATCCCTTTCACACTGCAAAAGTAATTTGGTTCTATCCAATTCTATCAAATTTATTTGGTTATAACCAGAAGTTATCCAGGTAGAACAATCTACCTCCACAGGTGGATTTCTTCTGGATAACATCCAGTTATATAGCAGTGCGAAACCAAACAAGAAGTTATCTGGATAAGTATATCATGTGATGTATCACGTAGATAAGCACTTCAAAATGGCTTCTCTTCTTGGCGGTTTAACTTTCTGGAAATACCTGAAAATAACAAGAAAAGGATTATTAAACTACAAGAATTACATATGCACACAAAGTGGAAGCGAAAAAATATATTGCTATTATTTACATATTTTTTATTGTTGAACAAGAAATTTTCTCACGTGACATGACACATTACTAAAATAAAATGTTATCTGGATAACTTTGCTGGCAGTGCAAAAGAAGCTATCTTGATAGGATTGTAGTGCAAACTGAATCATATTTTTCTATTTGGTTTTAACTGAGGGAATAATTTAGTGCGAAATGGTGTTTTAAATGTATTATTTGTGTTCACACTACTATTTTGTAAAATGTAATACAATGAGAAGATTAACAACTTAATTTTATATTTTATAGAGACTGGGATGGATCAGACAGAGAGGTAGATGCCTTCTTGAAGATGTTGTTGAGCAATATTTTGACTTCATGATAATGAAATAAAGAGATTGAATAAAGGTAATATTACATTGAAAGATTTAAGATTATGTGTTTATTACTTTGCTGATTAATTAACTTTAAATATTTTTAGTAATTCCTAAAAGTCTGTCCTGTTGGTTTCGTAAGACCAAAGCGCAGGGTGACATCATGTATTAATGGATTTCTTGTATTAAGTGGATATGAAATTAAGATTCCTATTTTCTCAGTGTGTTATCTTATGTGTACCGAATTCACTGTTTTGCACTATACCAATTTTCAATCAGACATCTGTAGTTCTTGATTTGATTTTGAACTATTCGTATTATGATATCCCTATCGCAAAAAATATTTCTCACACAGCTTTTTTAATAAAGACCCCATGAAAATTGGGAAAAACCTTTGCAATCTTATAAAATATCCATTCATGTTTGTATACTAAATAAATTTGATTGTTTTATTCAGAAGCAAAGAGTGTCACATACAGCATATGTTCTTTATATGAATAAGTAGATTGGGAAGGCTAAATGGTTAAGGTTTCTTTACCTTTAAATAACAAAGGTAAGTTTTATGTTTACTCTTGGAGCCGTAGTGACTTAAAGTTTAATCGCAGCAAAGGTTGAGATGAACTTTCGGTTTCCCCTTTTTAGTGATGCAGTTCAGATGTGTGGTGCTGTGCCCTTTCAAGATCCCTCGACAGTTGGAAAAAGGTTCTCATTGCATCCTGCATGGCATTGCCATCTTTATTAGCCCATTAGGTGCGGAATTGTAGGACGAAAAACTCATTGCGTGGCAAATAAAATTTGTCACGCTTTGTTTTTGTTCGGATTATTTTTTTTTTTTTTTTTTTTTTTTTTTTTTTTTTTTTTTTTTTTTTTTTTTTTTGGGAAGCTCGCTAGCCCAAACGGAAAAAGATAGACTATTTCTGTTTTCACCAATGTTCTTTATATGGGCTGGAATCAAAATTGAATGTCTAACATGAAATTTTCGCTATCCCGAAAGTGGCTAATTGCATATTATGCAAATAAGATTTCAAGCTAGCTCGGGCCCTAATAGTCGCATCGGTCTGAAATTTACAGGATATAGATAGATAGGCAGCGCAATTAAAACTACATCATCAAAATTTTTTGATCACTTCCGGTTTGGGCGTGGGGACTTCCGGTTTTTTCGTCTCATGTCGGGCGACCCTGCTTCCCATGTAATTCAAGATTCTAAACAAAAACAGTATATTTTAGCTATACTAAATGATTTTAATCCCCTGAGATGCAGAAAAATTAAATTGAATGTTGCGCATGCGCAATTTTCAAAAATAGCAAATTTTCTTAAAAATTTAATAAGTCCGCCAATTATTAACCGATTTTTATGATTTTGGTGTCTATCGAAACCTTGATATTTTATCTAAAAAATGTTGGGAACAGAATTTTGATTTTCGAATTTGAATTTTTTTTATGCCCGTTCGAATTTTTCGAAAATTTAAAACTCTATATCTCGTGACCTTGACCTTCAATGACCTTGACATTTGAGATGTAGAATTCCTTGACCTCAGCTGTCTATAGATGTGCTGATATTGCATGACAAATATTAACTTCCGGTTTTATAGCCCACCGAAATCTGACTATTTTGCAATTTTGGACGGTTATGTTACACTTTCGGGCTCTAATGTTCGGATCGATCTGAAATTTACAGGATATAGATAGATACGCAATACAATTAAAAATATATCATCAAAATTTTTTGATCACTTTCGGTTTGGGCGTGGGGACTTCCGTTTTTTTTATCTCATTTCAGGCGACCCTACATCCCGTGTAATTCAAGAATGTAAGCAAAAACGGGTATATATTAGCTATACAAAATAATTTGCATCCCTCGAGAAGAAAAAAATTCCAATTGCTAGTTGCGCATGCGCCATTTTTCCCAGAATGGCAAATTTTCTTTAAAATTTAATTAGTCCGTCATTTATTATCCGATTTGTATGATTTTGGTATGTATCAAAACCTTGCTCCCTTATCTAAAGGATGTTTGAAACAGAATTTTGATTTTCGAACATAAATTTATTTTATGCCCGTTTGAATTTTTTGAAAATTTGAAATTCTATATCTTGTGACCTTCACCTTCAATGACCTTGAAATTTTCCATATAGAATGGCCTTGACCTCAGCTGTCTATAGATATGACAATATTGAATGAAAAATATCAACTTCTGGGTTTTATAGCCAACCGAATTCTGACATTTTTGAAACTTTGAACGGCAATATTACATTTCCTTATGAACACATTGACTTGAGATTTTCTGTTTTATAATAGCCTCAAAACTCTTCAATAAAGGATATATGCCAAAAGTGCAGAAGCATATTTTAAAAAAGCAAAATTAAATTTTACAACTCCAGTACTAACATAAAATATATTCATCCCACATCAATGTGGTATACATCATTGGACTCCAAATTAAATTGTCTCTTAAATGATATGCGACATGGTCGTTTTACCATGAAAATTTAAGCATTAATTTGAGATAAATTAACAAAATAAATACCAATTTTGGGTTTTTTATTTCTTAAAATCTGTTTCAAATTGATCAGTCAGGGTGTTAAAGGCTGTTATATAACATGTCAGTAAAACTGGTGGTTTAAATTTTCACACCTACTTGTCAAATCACTGAGCTGGGGAACAAATTAATCTGATTATGTAATTTCTTAAAATATTTCCATTCAAATTCAAAACATGCATCAAGTTAAAGAAGTAAATTCGCTTGTCATTGATCAGTTCGAATTTTGTTCGTATCTTAAATAGAAATGATTTTATAAAAAAAAATGTCAAATACAGGCATGTGAAGAGTAGCAGACATATAAGTCTTATAAAACACAGATGAACTATTGACCACTTTAGTCACGGTTCAACGCACACAGGTGGCCAAAGAGTAAATTAATCTAATGATATAATCTGATAACCCTAATAAAATTTATTTTTTTGTAAAATTTTTGCATACAAATTCAAACTAGAACTGTGAACAGCTCCGAGCGTGGCAACTATGCGTTATCCCATGGATTTCGAACATTTTGAAACTTCTAACCTGCTAGCTTTCAATTCCGGTACTTTTCAGCCTCCAATTGTGGAACAAGCGTAACAATATTGTTAGATCTATAGACAGCTGATGTCAAGGCCATTCTATATGGAAAATTTCAAGGTCATTGAAGGTGAAGGTCACAAGATTTAGAATTTCAAATTTTTAAAAAATTCAAACGGGCATAAATAATAAATGACGGACTAATTAAATTTTAAAGAAAATTTGCCATTCTCGGAAAAATGGCGCATGCGCAACTAGCAATTGGAATTTTTTTCTTCTCGGGGGATACAAATTATTTTGTATAGCTAATATATACTGTTTTTGCTTACATTCTTGAATTACACGGGATGTAGGGTCGCCTGAAATGAGATAAAAAACCGGAATTCCCCACGCCCAAACCGGAAGTGATCAAAAAATTTTGATGATATATTTTTAATTGTGTTGCGTATTTATCTATATCCTGTAAATTTCAGATCGATCCGAACATTAGAGCCCGAAAGTGTAATATAACCGTCCAAAATTGCAAAATAGTCAGATTTCGGTGGGCTATAAAACCGGAAGTTAATATTTGTCATGCAATATCAGCACATCTATAGACAGCTGAGGTCAAGGACATTCTACATCTCAAATGTCAAGGTCATTGAAGGTCAAGGTCACGAGATATAGAGTTTTAACTTTTTGAAAAATTCGAACGGGCATAAAAAAAATTCAAATTCGAAAATCAAAATTCTGTTCCCAACATTTTTTAGATAAAGTATCAAGGTTTTGATAGACACCAAAATCATAAAAATCGGTCAATAATTGGCGGACTTATTAAATTTTTTAGAAAATTTGCCATTTTTGAAAACTGCGCATGCGCAACATTCAATTTAAGTTTTCTTCATCTCAGGGGATTAAAATCATTTAGTATAGCTTAAATATACTTTTTTTGTTTAGATTCTTGAATTACATGGGAAGCAGGGTCGCCCGATATGAGACGAAAAAACCGGAAGTCCCCACGCCCAAACCGGAAGTGATCAAAAAATTTTGATGATGTAGTTTTAATTGCGCTGCCTATCTATCTATATCCTGTAAATTTCAGACCGATCCGACTATTAGGGCCCGAGCTAGCTTGAAATCTTATTTGCATATTATGCAATTAGCCACTTTCGGGTTAGCGAAAATATTATGTTAGATATTCATTTTTGATTCCAGCCCATATAAAAACCATTGGTGAAAACAAAAATAGTCTATCTTTTTCCGTTTGGGCTAGCGAGCTTCCCAAAAAAAAAAAAAAAAAAAAAAAAAAAAAAAAAAAAAAAAAAAAAAAAATAATCCGAACGAAAACAAAGCGTGACAAATTTTATTTGCCACGCAAAAATATCTCTTTATAAAGCTGTGAATAAGCAAATTATCACATAGCTTGAATTTTCTCTCTGTTAATTACAACCAAAGTTACAAAATAATGTTTAAATTTGAATATAGAGATTTTAAATTTCATGACAAATTGTCATCTTACTACCTACTTAAAATTTGGTTTGGAATTTATGTAAATATCCTACCGAAATCTTAGACATGTACAAAAATCTAATAAGGAACTGATAGTAGAAACTTATAGTAGAAAAAATTGCCTCTATAGCGGAAGGTTTACGCTTACAATTGTAGGCTGAAAAGTACCGGAATTGAAAGCTAGCAGGTTAGAAGTTTCAAAATGTTCGAAATCCATGGGATAACGCATAGTTGCCACGCTCGGAGCTGTTCACAGTTCTAGTTTATTTTATTATATTTACTCAGACTACTGGTGCAATTACTGTGACATGGAATTCTTTCCAAGAAATATGGTGACAGTAAACTGAAACTTATTTAATTGTAAATGGTTACAAGTTAAAATAGTAATAGCTTTGGCTTTACCGTAACACATTTACCTGGTGACTAAAGTTACTGTGACAAATGTGTCAAAGCTCCTCTTAACAATTCCTTACGACCAATTTTCATATATTGCTTGACTAGAATTTTTTGTTGCGTGGCAAATAAAATTTGTCACGCTTTGTTTTCGTTCGGATTATTTTTTTTTTTTTTTTTTTTTTTTTTTTTTTTGGGAAGCTCGCTAGCCCAAACGGAAAATGATAGACTATTTTTGTTTTCACCAATGGTTTTTATATGGGCTGGAATCAAAAATGAATATCTAACATAATATTTTCGCTAACCCGAAAGTGGCTAATTGCATAATATGCAAATAAGATTTCAAGCTAGCTCGGGCCCTAATAGTCGGATCGGTCTGAAATTTACAGGATATAGATAGATAGGCAGCGCAATTTAAACTACATCATCAAAATTTTTTGATCACTTCCGGTTTGGGCGTGGGGACTTCCGGTTTTTTCGTCTCATGTCGGGCGACCCTGCTTCCCATGTAATTCAAGAATCTAAACAAAAACAGTATATTTAAGCTATACTAAATGATTTTAATCCCCTGAGATGAAGAAAAATCAAATTGAATGTTGCGCATGCGCAGTTTTCAAAAATGGCAAATTTTCTTAAAAATTTAATAAGTCCGCCAATTATTGACCGATTTTTATGATTTTGGTGTCTATCAAAACCTTGATACTTTATCAAAAAAATGTTGGGAACAGAATTTTGATTTTCGAATTTGAATTTTTTTTATGCCCGTTCGAATTTTTCAAAAATTTAAAACTCTATATCTCGTGACCTTGACCTTCAATGACCTTGACATTTGAGATGTAGAATGTCCTTGACCTCAGCTGTCTATAGATGTGCTGATATTGCATGACAAATATTAACTTCCGGTTTTATAGCCCACCGAAATCTGACTATTTTGCAATTTTGGACGGTTATATTACACTTTCGGGCTCTAATGTTCGGATCGATCTGAAATTTACAGGATATAGATAAATACGCAACACAATTAAAAATATATCATCAAAATTATTTGATCACTTCCGGTTTGGGCGTGGGGACTTCCGGTTTTTTATCTCATTTCAGGCGACCCTAAATCCCGTGTAATTCAAGAATGTAAGCAAAAACAGTATATATTAGCTATACAAAATAATTTGTATCCCCCGAGAAGAAAAAAATTCCAATTGCTAGTTGCGCATGCGCCATTTTTCCGAGAATGGCAAATTTTCTTTAAAATTTAATTAGTCCGTCATTTATTATTTATGCCCGTTTGAATTTTTCAAAAATTTGAAATTCTAAATCTTGTGACCTTCACCTTCAATGACCTTGAAATTTTCCATATAGAATGGCCTTGACATCAGCTGTCTATAGATCTAACAATATTGTTACGCTTGTTCCACAATTGGAGGCTGAAAAGTACCGGAATTGAAAGCTAGCAGGTTAGAAGTTTCAAAACGTTCGAAATCCATGGGATAACGCATAGTTGCCACGCTCGGAGCTGTTCACAGTTCTAGTTTTACTTTGAATTGTTCTCTTTTTGTATTTTTCAGCATATAAATTGTTATTAGGATTCAGTCCTGATACAAATCCAATATTGCTGGAAGAAGACTTTCTTTGAATAAAAAATAACCTTATGAAAAACATTTCAAGAAATATGGGAAAATCTTGATTGAGTTTGGAAAAATGGAAACATAAATAAATAAATTATGTATCAAATGTGTGTTGTATTCAACATCAGTCCAACAAAGTGGTTACGTACAAAGCCAATATCCAATAATAACATTCGAAACGAAACTAATAAAATACGAACGAAAGTTAGTTCTATATTTTAAATAGACTGTGAACTTGGTAAATAGTGTTTTAATTAGTGGACTGACCTGGTGTCAAAAATACATGATAGAATCCCCCTGTAAACCAATGAATCCATTAAATTAAGTAATTTTGAAACTCGTTTTTCAATAATTTCTTAGTATAGAGATATTCCATCTAGTCTTATTGACTTAGTTTGAGACTTTAAATAATATGCCCATTTTAAGAGGTAGTATTCATTTCATTAGCTCATTTTTTTTATCCCTCCAATCAGGTTTTAATTAATATTCCACTATAACTTAAGAGTTTTATTACGTCAATATCACTGTAGAGTTCAAAAGTCAACTGACGTTATTTAGCAGACGGTATATTTAGGCTGTGTTGTGTTCGTTTAACGTTATAATAATCGAGTCAAGGAAATAAATGAACGCATGGTTGAACTGTACCTTTGTGTACTTGTGTTATGTACAATTTAACTGAGAATATAGAACGGTATATATTTATGTGTTGTGAATAATGCGTTCAAAACCTCTCCTCACCACTCCTACCTACCATCATATTGGTTCTGATACATTAAAAGGCACATTTTTGTTGAGCTAAAGACATCGAATTATAATAAATAAATCAAGTACTAACGATCCGACCCGCAAAATGAACCTCAATATCAAAAATACATTGCTAACAGTTTTCCTGTACACATAAATAAAGAAGAAAATATCCCTTTAAAAAGAAGGTAACCACAACTTCGCTTTACACAAAAGGAAACTTATCTATTGAATATTGGGATTTCGAAGGCAAACCATCGGTTCTGCACCGACCTGCCCATTTCTCAGAAAAAAGGGCGCACAAAAATCTGGCTATACTTCAAAAAACATTAATGAAACACAAATAATAAAAAACAGAGAGAAGGTTGATGTCAAATCTCATGTTGTCTTATTTTGTGATTTATTAACTTCCTTTTAATTCAAGACCAATTCAATAGGCTGAATCTGAGACAGGACCGACCATGTCCTTGTGTATCCTTGTGTATTGGGCCTAATTCTGACCCATGTAAAATAAAGAGTTTATTATTATTATAATACCTTGAATAAGATTTGTCCATCTTTTGGAGACATTAATAAATCTTTTAACCATTTTACACCAATTCAGGACTGCTACATTACCTTGGATAACACCTGTCCTTCTTTCGGGGATATTTTATGTAAGTATAAATGATGTATTCATTTTCCACCAATTGACGCTCGATGCATAACCTGCGACAAGCCTTGTCCGTCTTTTAGAGGTATTTTATATAAACTATGAATGATTCATTCAATTCCCATCAATTCCAGACCTATGCAATATCAACGACGAGGGTCGAAGGTGCTAGTGTAAATGACCTACAAGCCCAATTGATGTAACAATTACAGGGTTGCCGCCTTACGGGTATGTTTATTGTCATAATGAATATTTTCTGGTTTTCATTTCGATAAATATGTATATTGTATTGAAAAGAGTTTATTACTCTTTCAGACTGAACTGTATAATAAGTATCTATCTTTCTTGGGGTGAAAATGCATGTATATATAAAATAAAGAAAGAGGTACAAAATATTAAGTATTTGTTACAGGAGCATGTGATGCCACTCAATAAGTTGGTTTTATCTAATCAGAGGCTCCTTGTATAATCTATATTACTAAGAGTTGATGCGTGCTAAAATGATCCTAGTTTTTTCAAATGCGGGGTTCGAAATAAGCGATATCGCATCGCAGTTTGCGACACAATTTTCGGCAGCGAATATTTTTTGCGATACATAATATTTTGTATTTATTGAAATAAAGTACTTGTCCGACTAATGAAATTTTGTCTTGTCGGCACATTTTTATGAATAGTGTTTAAATAAAAGTTCATCCTTAGGTGAATTTGAACAATCACATCAAGTTTCATCAAAATCCATACTATTTTCGATTGATCTGATTTTAAATAGGGTTCACCCTATGGTTATTACAAACACTCACACCATGTTTCACCTAAATCCATAAACTACCTCTATTGTGTCCACAATAAAAGAAAACAGTTTTCAAGAACAAGGGCAGTAACTCATACAAAATATTTTAGATTAGTTTGAATGAATTCAGCATCTCTATCGTGTCCACATGAGTCCAAGAACAAAGGCGGACACGTTTTCAAGAACAGGGGCAATAACTCATATTTAATATTTTTCGGAACGGTTCATCCTTGGGTTATGACAAACACTCACCCCAGTTTTTTTTTCAAAATCCATCAAGAAACCAGCTCTCTATTGATTCCACACAGAAGTCAAGAACAGGTTCTGATTTTTAGCAGGGTTCATCCTTGACTCACCCCAAGTTTGGTTAAAATCCATTAAGAAACCAGTTCTGTATGGTGTCCACAAAGAATTGGAGAACAAAGGCAGACGCTTTTTCAAGAACAAGGGCAATATATATTCAATATTTTTCGATTGATCTGATTTTCAATAGGGTTCCTTGAGTTATATCAAATACTCACACAAAGTTTCGTCAAAATCCATCAAGAAATTAATTTGGGCGTATAAAAACTGCTATACATTTTCATATCTGAAAGGCAAAGTGCTCAACAAAATTCTAAATTGTGATCCAATGTCGTCCCATAAAGCAAAAAACTGCTGTACAAATACATAATATTAATCCGGACCCTGAAATGTGATGTTGAGTGTTAAAAAGGGACAACAATGATACTCCAAGGAAAATTTATTTTGATTAAAACAAAACAAAAAACATTCATTTCAAAGATTTTTTTTAATCTTATTAAAAATTTTATAAATACAAATTAGTAAACAGAAATAATATTGTCACCAAAAATTCTACTGTCTCTGTAGGCCTAGAACAGGGGTCACAATTCATTACTTGTAATACCTTCTCTATTGGATAATCAATTGGGACAATTCTAACATTGACCCCGTGTGAGATTCCAAAGCACAGACACAGAAGAGTAGGAGTAAAACTCCATTCATTTTGTTTCATTTCTATAGCACAGTCAGTCGTTGTTATCCTTGTAAAATGTTGTTGCTTTGTTCTTTCTGTAATCACCATTTTTTTCTGGAAAATAATAATTTATTTTATCTCAATTAGGTAAACTGATCACTTTAGTATGGTCACAAAGTAACTTAAGAAATTTGATCACAGTAATTTGGTCATGAAGTAAATTGATCACAGCGATATGGTCACAAAGGTCATTTTGTCACAAGGTAAATTGATTCAGCAATTTGAACATAAGATCAAAAAGTATGTTGATCACAATAATTTGGTTACAAAGATAATTGATAACAGTTATTTGGTAAGTTGATTAGAATTATTCGGTTAAAAAAATGAAATTGATGACAGTAATTTGGCCACAAGGTTAATTTTCAGTCACATTAGTGTACTTACATGCAGAGATAAGAATAATTAAAGGTTCAGTCAGAATATGGTTACAAGACTCAAAGTCAATTAGCAGTTTGATACAGTGTCTACAAAATATATCAAAAACAACAAGCACATGGACAAACAGCTAGGAATTATTTTCAGACCTTACTTAATATTTGTGAGAATAAGTTACAATAGTATGCATTTGTGATCAGTAAATGACTTACTGTGATGCTCTGATCAAATAATGATGGCCAATGATAAATGAACTTTATGACCAAATGATCTGAACTTTTTCACTCTGTAGCCAAAGTACACAATAATTTGCCTGTTGGCGGTTTAACATCGACATAACCAAGAACGATTTAACAGTCCATGTGACCGATTTGCTGTCACCAATTTTCTTGTCAGTAACCAAACTTACTTTTGTGTTGTTGAAGAAGCAAACAAACAATAATCACATATCATCTCACTAATTTTCTCCCAAAAACATACTGTTGTGTTGTTGATTCTCTTTCCTTGTGAAAGAAAAAAATATATTTAAAATTTGCAAAAAAACCTTATGATGAAAACATAATACTCATCAGGACAGCTGGGTTTTTTTTTTTGGCAATTGTCAATATTTTGACTTCAACATATTAGCATGAAAGTAAAAATATGAAGATGAGAGTTTAATTTATAACCATAAATCTATCAAAAAATACAATTGTACATAGTAATGATACCTTTCTATAATTATTATGAAACTGTCCTTATATTCCCCAACAACATCTTCAAGAAGGTATCTCCATCTCTCTGTCTGATCCAAATCTTTTAACATTCTCTCTAAAATGAAAAAAAGTGTGAAATTTGTATAAAAGTTCAACTGAAATAAATTCTTTATTTTGCTAAAACAAAAAATATGCATATTTTAGCCATGTCAGGAGCAATAATTCATAAACTGTTAATTTAAGGTTTTGTGCTACAAACCAAACTCATTTAAAATCCAATCAATAAGGCATACTAAGTTTGGTCAAGATTTGAATGACAGTTCATGACTGTTACAGCAAATTACCAATGGCCAATGATCCATCTAAAAATTGTGCATAAATGAAGTAATTAGATGTTGACTTTTTGGTATGTATCGATACCAACATAACATGAGTGACCGCCTTAAACCTAAAATGATATTATATGATCCAAATTTAATATTAATTTTTTTTTAAATTCTGTTTGTAAGCATATCTTATTAAAATCAAATTGATTACCGGTACATTTTTTTACCGTTATACAAGGTTTTTCCGATTTCATCCATAGAAGGAGAAGACTGAAACCTTGTATATAATGTTTTTAAAGGGTTTTAAATCTGAGTGATTACTATGCATGTCATTTGCAAAATCTGTGCTTTTACAAGATTTCAAGAAGTGAAAATGATCAAATATAGTATACTAGTTTTCAAGTGGTCACCCATGATATATGTTGTTCTATGTTCAAAATCCAACCATAATTCTTGTCCGAAGAGTGTAGACAAAGTATAAACATTGATGGACCCCTAAAACTCAATTTAATTGAAATAAGAATGTATATCAAAATGTTTTATTATTTTTTTTTCGATCCAATTGTAATCTTTGAAATATTTATGCTAATATCGCGTATATTGATGTTTATATCACAGCAAGTCATACAGTGTCCATGTCTAATTATTGACTATGAATACTTGGATACTGAAACATACTTTCATCTAGTAACTAGATTGCCTCAAACTAAAACTTCTTGTATTTCACTAGTCCAAAGCAAGTTTCATTATATCATATTAAATCTATTCTCAAACGACAATGTAGTTAAAATATAACAAGGTCCTGTTCAGAGAAAATACAACTCTCATAGTATTATTGTCTGTTTTTCCGCACCACTACAGATGCACAGCTTTTACAAACCTTAAATACACCAAACCCTGATATATGTGGATGTTCAATCATAACATTGTTGTCACACCATTCTTGTCACACCTGTGGTTGCATGAAAGTTATGTTTTACAAGAATTTCAATTGCTCAATTGCAATCTCCAATTGAGTGCGCATCAAAAATTTCAATGTTACCATGTCAAAAAACGAAAGAACTAAATGAAGGTTCGATTGCATAACATGTCTCTGTGAGATCGAATTTTTGCATACCAATTTAATTTGGAGATGGCGACTGAGCGATTCAAATTCTTTTAATAAAGTCAGGGCATGGGTGGTGTAGGGGGGTTATGGTATGATTGAACTAGGGCCTACATTGGCTAGAAAAACATCCATCTTTCCAAATAAATTGAGGTTCGTAGATTCGAGGTAGGCCTAGATCTATATGTTTACAGCCCTGCACCAACGAAGGTGTGGAAAATCCTCAATTTTTGTGCCTTAGTTTTATCAGACCCTCCACCAGCCCAATAGCTATCACAGCCTGGGAATAGGGTCAGCTGATTTCGGACTAAGTATCAGAGAGGGGAAGTTACCTGTGTCAAATTTGCCCTACTAAACTATAGTATTTATACTAAGCAAAAAGCATACTGACTCTCAAATGGTCTATTATTTAGACCTCAATTTCACTGTTTAGTAACCTAAAAGAAGAGGCTGATCAAATGAAAATAACATACCTGACAGAAATGGTAGAATAAACAGCATTATTATTATAGTTCCTGAATCAGTATGGAATACCGCTGTCTTTTCTTGTTGTTTCCGTTATCCAGGCGCGATTTTTGGGGTTTATCAATAGGCCTATTATTATTATTTTTCTCCGAGATTTCGGATAAAGCATAGATATATCCAGTAAAGAATAGACTATAATATACATAGTGCTCTGCTTATTAAGCATTATCATTCGTCATTATTCAACGATTGCATCTAATTCCGAAAAGACGGATCGAATTGCCCCAAACTGGGCCTTGACCTTGGGGAGAGTACACGTTTTGATGAATATGACGACTTTGCCGACAAACAAATTATAAATATATGAGTGTTCGTCTTTGTTTTTTGGTTGGTAATTTCTTTAGATAAACAAAACTAGTTGTTTTCAATCAAAATATTTTTAACTAATTTATTTACAAGAAAAAAAAAACCAGTAGATTGTGCTAAAAATAAACACTCATTCATTGGTCAAGAAAATGAAATTCTATTGGCTGATGTTTTAACATAACTTGTCCGTTATTAGTTCACGGGACGTACCGTAGGCCTTATACAATAAGGCTAATTCTACTAATTAAACTGTTTTAGTAAAGGCTAATTTTACTGGAACGGGTGAATTCTTAGTCATAATCAAAGGGAGATGCCATCTCGATAAGCCTGAATGTATATGACGTTACGTCAAGAGTTTCACAGATTATTCCGACCTGACATCACAATCATGGGGCGTAATGACGATAGACATATTGAAAAAGCCAGATTTCAAATACATATTGCAAACATACCGATGAAATTTTTTTTTTAAATTTTGCGGATTTGATACTAAAATCGCTTCTAGTTATAGAAAAACACAAAAAATTGAATATTTAAAATCTTTTCCTATGCCCTTTAAACAGTTTGAATATAATTAATAATCCTGACTTTGAAGGCGACGATCAAAATGATGTTACTTATGAACCAGAATCTGAAATCAGTGAAGAGCATAGCCAAGATTTAGGTATAGTCACCTTAGATGATATTATTGTGGTTGAGGATCCCAATGATAAAGATGTTGAAGAGAAAAGCTCACCAAGGAAGCGAAAACGAGATCCTTCAAGCTGGAGGGTAAATGTTCGTCATAGAAATAGATTAACTGGAAAATCTTACGTGACAAGAAAAGGGAAATCTGTAACAGAAAAGAAACCAAATAAGGTTAACTGCGATAAGTACAGGTATCAATGCACAGAAAATTTCCCAGAAGATGTACGAAATGAAATCTGCAGCTCCTTCTATAACTTGTCAAATGATAAACGACAAAAAGATTTCATCTGCAGAAATATTACAGAACTAAATGTTCAATGACGGCGAGGTAAAAAGGATCAAAAGCATCGGTCAAAATCGCTTGTTTATTATTTCCCATTCAATAAAACCAAAAGCGTGTGTGTAAGAAGTTCTTTCTTGCCACCCTGAGCTTCAGTCAATCTGTAGTTGCTAATGCTACTGCCAATATGGATGCATCTGGTAGCTTTTCAAAGTTTGATTGGCGGCTAAATAAAAGGCCAGTGTTTGCATTTTGTTAAAGAGCACATAGA
This sequence comes from Nipponacmea schrenckii, assembly GCA_030562195.1. Classification (NCBI taxonomy): domain Eukaryota; kingdom Metazoa; phylum Mollusca; class Gastropoda; family Lottiidae; genus Nipponacmea; species Nipponacmea schrenckii. The sequence continues at coordinate 27,425,872 of CM060199.1, forward strand.
TTCCTTTCCAAAAGTAGAGTCCCATTTTGCCGGAAACATTCAAAAGCAAATTATCTAAACAGTGATCTCTCAGTTAAAAAAATGTACGATCTTTACATCAATGATTTTTGTCCTCGAAGACATATTACAGCAGTAAAGGAGCATAAATACAGGGAAATATTCAACACTAATTTCAATTTACGTTTCTTCAAACCAAAGAAAGATCAATGTTCAGTATGCAATGCTTTTTACTGAAGATGAAAAGGCAAAATTACGCCCAAACTGGGAAGAACATAAATCCAGGGAAAAGGACTCTCTTGATGAAAAAGAAGCTGACAAGCAGAAAGCATTGAAGAATAATACCTATGTATCCATCTCGTTTGACCTCCTGGCGGTTCTAAATCTTCCACATGCTGGTGATTGTCAAATTTTCTACAAGAGGAAACTCAGCGTCTATAACTTTACAGTTTATAACTCTTCTACATGAGATGGAGTGTGCTATCTTTGGGACGAGACTCAAGGTCAACGAGGTTCCACAGAAATTGGATCAGCATTAATTCACTATATACAATCACTAGGGAGCCATGTTAAACATGTTGCCACATTTTCGGACACCTGTTCAGGACAAAATCGTAACCAAAATTGAATCTGCAGCTATGTTGTATCTAGTGCAGAACTTCCAGAAAATCCAGAGTAATTCCAGCCAAATACGGAGGATTTTATAGTAATCTGAAAACATCCAATTGACATCCAATAGCAGATGACACTGATGAAGATGATGAAGAAGAATGAAAATGATTGTTTGAAAATATAAAACATAAAGATGTTATGGACTTTAATGTTGATGTTTAATAGTTTTGATGTTGTTGTTATTTCTTTTCTTGTAATAAAAATGTTTAAAACTAGATATTTTTTAGTATTTTATTTTTTATCAATTAAAATAAGGCTTTTAAAGTAAATTATCTGATAAATCCACTTGTATGAAAATATATTCAGTGTACAAAAGTATTAACTCCATTCAAAATCCGAAAACCTGTGTTTTTAGAAAAAAATAACAAATGTCAGACATACTAATCTCTTCAGAAAGTAAACCTGCATAACATACATGAAAATCACGAATTTGCATCAATACCTGAGTTTTAAAAGCGCATTACAAAATTTTATCTTCAAATTATCTCAATTCAGCAAAAATGGACTTAACAGCCATGTCATTAATAACAGTATTACATATCGTAATTCTTTAACAACAACAAACTTATAGAAATAATCTACACGGTTATAACGTAATAAAATTTTGGAATTTAACACATGGTCTTCCTAAGATAATATTTTCAGACAATGGTCCTCAATTTAGTTGTCAAGATTTTAAGGAATTTACAAATGATTATAAGTTTTACCATCATACATCCTCACCTTATTATCCACAAAGTAATGGTTTGGTGGAAACGTATGTACAAAGTGTTAAAAATTTGATAAGAAAATGTGCTGAAAATGGAGATGATTTTTTTTAGGCTTATTATAATTAGTAGTAATCCCATATCTCTAGTGTTAGGCTCCCAAGCAGAATTATTAATTTGTCGTAAATTAAGATCTGTATTACCTGTTAAAGATGATAGTTTAAAACCAGTTGTTCAACATAATGTGAAAGAATTGTTATAAGAAAAACAAGATAAGATGAAATATTATTATAATAGAAACTGTGTTCAAACTAATAAGACATTGGAACAAGGCCAAAGTGTCAATTTGCATGAAGATGGTTATTGGCATAAAGAGTAAAAATAATTATCCAAAATCTTATGTTGTTAGCACAGATAGTTATAGGAGAAAGCAATCCATTTCCTATAACACGTGATAGAAATAAAGATGATGATTTAGATTTCATTGATAAGAATTATGAAAATGTTGTTCCTTAAGATAATTATGTAAATCCTAACCACGGACCTGTACCAAGTATTGTTCATGAAAGAAATAGGGATGTGAATAGAGAAAATCAAAATGGTGATTTTAGAACTAGTCAGGTAGATTAGTGAAACCTGTAGAGAGATTGAATTTATAATATTACTAATCATTTTATATTTTGTCATTTATAACTATGTTAAATTGCTCAAGGTAGGGATGTTATGGTAAGATGATGCAATGTCGTAAAATAGTTAATTGTCGTAATTGTATGACGATTGTTGTTAGTTAAATTAAGTACTTCTTGATGGCTGAACATGTTTTATGATTCCCGCTCATATCAATATATTATAAAATAACAACTTATACATTAATGCTATAGACTCTTTAATATTTCTTAACGACACTTCATACAACACTTTTCGCACCGAGTCGATAAAATCAAGACCGCTTCAATAAGGTCATATTTCATTAATATTTAACCTATCCATGTCGAAAAAAAAATAATATAAATTGCTACTAGAATGCGCACGTCATGTCTTAATTAGTGACCGTGCATTCAATGATAGCGTCCCTTCGTCAATATAGACCGAGATTCAATATAGACTCCCTAATGACTCGACCGTTATCTAAAATCGTCTGCTTCGACTGCCCCTATAAAATCGACACAAACCTTTTCGACCGCGCACTGTATACCGTGCGACGTGAAGTACGTGCTCCGTGACGTCACGTTCCGGGTCTCCCTCGCCTGCGCGACCCTAGCCGCAGCCTTTGACCTCGATACTCCTCGGCCAATCAGCGCGTCTCACCCCTGCCCGAGACGATAGAATCACTACCGATTAATAATACGTTATTTCATTTATTAAAATTTAACGTATCCACGTCGAAGAAAATATAAATTGCTACTAGAATTCGTACGTTAAGACTTTATCCTATTATTAGTAATAAGAACGTAACGCGCAAAAGGGTTAAAATTGTAATAATTGTAGAAATCTAGGCCTAAGGAATATACTCGAAAATCGATAAAATGTCCAATCGGACATAGCGTCCCGTTGTCTCGATAGACCGAGATCCCATTTAAACTCTCTAAAGACTCAACCGTGGCTTAAAAAATCGCCTGCTTCGGCTGCCGCTATAAAATCGTTACAACCCTTTAGGACCGCACGAATTTGTTATTTACCCGATTAGGATGCATACGTTAACCTTATCGGTAAATCGTAAGAACGTACAATGGTCCAATTCTAGAGTTTGCGTTTTTGCCCCGAGCACTTTATATTCGTATAGGGTCCCTTTGTCTCGAGAAAAAATTTAAAACATCTCAAACAAACCACACACCGAAACGCCGTACACCTTCCACAGCCATGCACCCGAACGCCAGAAAAAAAGATATTATCTATTATACGGCAATAAATACAAGATTCAAACAGACTTGTAATCCAGGGAGATAATCTGTCCAGAACAGTGAAAGATCTGAAAGATACCTGTCCTCGTTTGCGGGACATTTTTATCCTTATAATTCCAACAAAAATTATCAGTCAAATAATTTCAGTAAAGGTTATTCTAATAAAAAATCGTTATTTTTTAGTTCCAAATTCAGGAAAAAGGAGAAAGATACCTATACATGAAGCAAGCTTAGATGAAAATCCTGATTCATCCCCAGCAGGTATTATTATCCATTCCATTAATGATTGGAATCCTTTTATTTCCACCTTAAAACTAGAATTACCTAAGATTATCCTGTACTATAAAGCAGGTAAACTGAAAGATCATGATTCTGATATCAATGTGCTGAAAACTGTTTGTGGAATGTCAATTGAATTGTCACAATCATATGTTCAATATCTATAATACAAGTTTCATGATGAAAAGTTGACTCTCATTTCAGAACAAATTTCTCACATATTGTGCAAAGGAATAATATTGAGAAAACTGAACATGAACTAGGAGAGTTTATATCAAATATATTTACACGTACTAAGAAAAGATTTAAATGAGGAAGCCGTAGTGTATAGACTCTTTTAAATGAATAACCTCCATCATACTATTAATCTTTTAAGGCGTCCATAGATTACAAGGAAGCATATTTTAGCCTTGGAAACAGAAAGTCAGACAGAAAATACCGGTACTTAAAATTTAGATGGAAAAATTCACTTTTTCAGTTTACCTTCTTGCCCAATGGTTTGGGATCAGGTCCTAGATAATTTACTAAGATAACAATTGTTCTTTTCTCTCATTTAAGAAAAATGGGACACTTGAATGCATCTTTTATAGATGACAGTTTCTTAATTGGAGATACTATTGAACTATTGACGAATGCAAGCATTGTTGTAATGTCTGAAGGCTTGGTTTACTGTTCACCACATAAAGTCAGTTCATTACATACCTTGGGTTTGATTTCAATTCGGTTGACATGACAAAGCTTTGGAAATTAAATCTTAATGTCTTGTACTATTAATTTCTGATGGTTGGCTACATCTTCTCCATTAGTTCGAAACTTGCTGACTCTATTCCCGGGTTCTGATAGATATTTGGACATATATGGCTCGGCGAGAGTCAGAAAAACTAGGCACCTAAAACTTGGATTTTCCGCACCTCCGGGTGCGGGGGTTTTAAACGTATTTACATACCTTGAATCCACCAAACCTCGATTTATTTGGAAAGATGAATGTTTTTGTAGTTCAGTCATAAAATCATTATCCCCCTACACCACTTATGCTACGCCTATGGTCGCGTCAAAGTTTTTTTTAAGAATTTCAATCGCTCAGTCGCCATTTCAAATTGCGCGCGCAGCCAAAATTCCGACGTTACTGGGTCATTAAAATCAAAGTACAAGATGATAATTCGTTTGTTTCTATCACGTGACCGTTTAACGTCGGAATTTTTTAATGCACGCGATTTGAGATGGCGACTAAGTGATTGAAATTCTTGAAAAAAAACTTTGACGCAACCACAGGCGTGACATGAATGGTGAAAGGGGATATTGATGGCATGACTGAACTACAAAAACATCCATCTTTCCAAATATATCGAGGTTTAGTGGATTTGAATTATGTAAATACGTTTAAAAAAAACCGCACCCGTGCACTTCGGACTAGATCTACAGGAGTTCCTTATAGGCGTTGTGATAATTTCAAAGCCCTGTCATTAAAACTAAATACAGGTAGTTTTGAAGCCAAGATCTAACTTTCTAAAGAATGTAGAAATGATTTAAGGTGGTGGTGTGATAATATTGTGAATAGTAAAAAATCTATCACATCAGTAAACCCAACCAGTCTCGGGAGATACTATACAGAATTTCAAAACAAGCCAAAAACGTCATTCCGTCATCGTGGAGGAAATCTCCTAAAAAAACAGTATGGTGCACACATTAACAGATATTTTGTTTAGTTTCCATGTCCCATTTCAAAGAAAGAAATGCTTTCATTTTGACGTCAGCCTATTTGTTTCTTCTTAAAATATCATTGCGTGTAAGAAATTAGATCTAGATAAAAAAAAATTGTGATTTCACATGGATATCGCGTTCATGTTATGAAAGATTGAAAATTTAACCCAGTTTTTCTTATATTGAACTGTAATAATAGAGATACCTCTTTAGTGTAATCTTTGTGGCAAATGGCAAATTTCAAAAGCATATTAAAGGGATAATAGGTCTTACAATGAACATAAATATTGAAAATTTTAAATTTGGTCAGTAAGAGCTCTTTTCATCAGTAAATATACCTGCTGACATAAATAACATAAAAAAAATTAATAAACATCCAAAAAACTAAGTAATTAACCATAAAGATGCATGTGATTATTGAAAAACGCTTGATAAATTAATTAAGCCTCTTTTCAAAAATGACTTAGTTTAGCGAATTTTCGAGATTTTAAGAGATTCTGTTACTTTATGGCACCAAGTAAGTTCCCTAATGAATATACACTCATATTGACCTTTCTTGAGAACAAAAATTTTATGTTCATGCTAAATTCTTTAAGTAACAAACATTTTATAAGTATATAAAAATCAATATTTCAATTCGCTGCTTATGTAGTCCGACGACTCCACAGTTTTGGGCTTTGTTTCGTGGTCGATGTTGTCTTCCTGTTGAAATTACCATTTATATATCTTTTTAGTTTTGGAAAATATTATTACTTCTTTAGTTCAGTTATATTTTGTATCACTAGAATTGCGTTGTTTGGTGGTTTTTTCTTCTGTTCTAATAATTACTTTCCTTAAGTTTTATCAGGGGCTTCTGTCCTTATCAGTATTTCACTTTTTTCTGAACTAACCATAGATTTTCATGTGATAGATTTGCCCGGAAAGGTGCCTGCATAAAATGCTTGATACTTTTTTGGTGTGGCTGATGGTAATTTTTCTTTAACTTTGTTGTAGTATTCTTTGATTTTCCCATATGTTTTACTTCACTTCCTATGAACTTATGAACTAGGGGTGTTTTTTTTTTTTAACTTCTTTAACTTTCGTTTTCTTCTTTTTTTATGTTTGCGTTTACGTTTCCTATAAGATGGTTTCGGTGGTGATAAAAGTCCAGGCGTTTTTATTTTTCGTGATCTTCGTTTGCGTTTCTTGTGGGAAACCTCAAGACTTTTTTCATTCCCCTCATCATCTGTTATTCTTATCCTCGGCATTTCGAGCGAATCATTGGGCGATGATTGTGAGGCTTTAGTATACTTATGATGGTGTTTTTTATTATATAAGTTTGCAATTGATGGTAGTGGCATCTTTTTTACAACCCCCTTTACTTTTGGCTTTTTAATCTTTGCAGAATTTTGTCGCTTTCGTAATTCATTGTTAGTTGATATTTCCGCATACTTTTTATGCATAGTAAAATTTTGTCGCTTTCGTAATTCAGTGTCAGTAGATTTGCGGTTGTGTTTTTTATGATATGAATTTGTCGTTGACAATGGTAGCTTCTTTGATTCTAATGGCGGAGGTGGAGCTTTTTGAACTTTTAATTTACGAACTTTTCTTTTAGACCATCTTGTAGTTGAAGTCCCAGAATTTCTTATTTTAAGTGATTTAATTGGTGGCGGAGAATGGGCTTGTGGAGATTGGGCATGTAGGAATATCATTTTAGTTTGATCACTTTTTATTTCTTCAGAAATGCTTGCAGTGGAAGTTCCCGGAATTTTCTTTATAATCTCTTTACTTGCTGTAGGAACATTTTTCTTATCTTTAGACTTGTTTGAAGTCAAAAATTTCGATCTCTTTATTTTAAGTGGTTTAATTAGCGTAGGAGGTTGAATTAATACTTTACTAGATTTGGGAATGTTTTGGGTTTTTTTAGATTTTCCCGCTGTTGAAGAGTGTGTTCCTATCATTTTAAGTGATTTAATTGACGGAAGAGGTGGAGCTTGTGGAATAATCACTTCAGTTAATGTAGAAACATCTTCCTTTTTAGACCTTTCTGTTGATGAAGTTCTTATTTTTAGTGATTTAATTGACGGCAGAGATGGAGCTTGTTGATTTATCTTTTTAATCACATTTGTCTTTTCTTTGTATTTTGCAGTTAAAGATTCCGATCTTTCCATTTTAAATGAAGAGTGTGATCTTTGCATTTCAAGTGATAAAATAGGTGGTGGAGATGAAGCTTGTGGAGTTATCAATTCACTTGATGTAGGAACCTTTTCTATATTTTTAAACCAGCTCGCAGTTGAAGTTCCTATTTCTTTTATTTTTAGTGATTCAATTGATGGCGGTAGTGGGGCTTGTTGAAGTATAAATTTACTTACGTTATGAACATTTTCTTTTTCCTTATATTTACTTGCAATTGAAGAGTTTGATCTTTTTATTTTAAGTGATTTAATTGGCGGTGGGGTTGTTTCTTGATTGTCTGCAATCTCACTTGCGATGGGTATATTTTCTTTAGCTTTAGACCTGCTTGCAGTTTGAGCACCGAATATCTCCATTCCATCTCCATAGTTTATTGACGGGAAAGGTAGAGCTCGTGGAGTTAACACTTCACTTGATATATTAATATTTTCTCTTTTTTTAGATTTACCTGCAATAGAAGAGTCCGATCTTTTCTTTTTCAGTGATTTAACTGGCGGTGGTGATTTAATTATAGATTTATTTGTTATATAAACATTTTCCGTTTTTTCAGATTTGTTTGCAGTTGATGAATCCGATATTTTCTTTTTAATTGATTTAATTGGGGGTGGCGAGGGAGCTTCTGGAATTATCACTTTATTTGCAGTGTGTACTTTTTCTTTAAATCTTCTTGCAGTTGAAGAGTCTGATCTTTTCTTTTTAATTGATTTAATTGACGGCGGTGGTTTGATTATAGATTTTTTTGCAATATAAACATTTTCCGTTTTTTCAGATTTGTTTGCAGTTGAAGAATCTGATCTTTTCTTTTTCAGTGATTTAACTGGCGGTGGTGGTTTGATTATAGATTGAACATTTTCAGTTTTTGCATATTTTTTTGTAGTTGACGTGTTCGATATTTTCTTTTGGATTGATTTATTTGGTGGTGGTGGAGGAGCTTCTGGAATTATCACTTTATTTGCAGTGTCAACTTTTTCTTTAAAACTTCTTTTAGTTGGAGAATCTGATCTTTTCTTTTCAAATGACTTAATTGGCGGTGGTGCTTGTGGAATTATCACTTTACTTGCTGTATGAACGCTTTCCCCTTTTTTAGATTTGTTTGCAGTTGAAGAGTCCGATATTCTCGGTGGGGGTGGAGCTTGTGGAATCATCGAAGTACTTGCTATTTTAGATGTTCCTGCAGTTGAAGAGCCCAGTTTTTTCGTTTTAAGTGGTTTCATTGTCGGTGAAGTTAGTTCTTGTCGAACTATTGTTTTACTGACTCTAGGAACATGTTCTCCTTTTTTAAACTTGCTTGCTGTTGAAGACCTCGAACCTGTCCATTTTAGTGCTTTAATTGGTGGCAATAGTGGCGCTTCTGGGATTATCATTTCACTTTCTGTGGGGATATTATCTTTTTCTTTAGATCTTTTTGAATCTTTCCGATTAAATGATATAATTGATTGAGAGTTCGAAACCTTTGGGACATTTTGCTTTTCTTTAGATTTGACGACAGTTGAAGACATTGTTTTTTCTCGATCAGAAGAAGTCCTCGGTTGTTTGAATTTGAGAAATTTCTTTTCTTTTGTTGGGAATGGATCTGTTGAATATTCCGGATGTAGTTCAGATTGTTCTCCAGAACCAGATTCCATAGGTAATTGTTTCTCTAGTTTAATTTTAACGGTAACATGTCGAGTAGAGGCTTCTGAAAACTGATGGTTCCTTCCTTTTGTAAGCCTACGCTGTTTAGTACTCGTGCTTGTTTGTCGTCCATTAATTGCATTTAAAGCATCTTGTAGTGAAGAGAATTTTGCCAAATTAATAGCACTGTCATGACTTGATTTCATCGAGGATTCTGAAGTGCTTGAAGACGGTTTAGATTTGCTATTTGAACTTTTGAAGTTCATAAATTTATCTTTATCACTTAGTGGCCTCTCACTGTGTTTGGGCCTACAATGCTTAATCCTTGTGCTCGTTTGTCGTTCAGAAATGAGATGTAGAGCATCCTTTATCGACGAACATTCTGCAAAATTGATATCACTGACATGTTTTGAACTTGAAGAGGACTTTGTTTCTGACGATTGCTTAGTTTCGTGGCTCCTTTTAGGTGAAATGATATTACTCGTGGAGGCCAATCTAGCTGTCGCACTCTTAGTTAATCTCTGAAAACAAAAATACAAATCATATAAATTTGAGTGTTCAGTCTGCCATGCAAAACTTGCTGATTCTCGCCGTTTTATGATAGATATATTTGATATCTTCTGGGTTATTAGTAGGCGTATTGAAATAAAAGACACAAGAAATATTGGACTATTCGAAAAGTGAATGATGTTTGTGTTTCACTACAATCATCCTTGCTTGAAATATTTACCCTAGGTGGATGTTTTTGTCTTTTAGGCTTCTTTCCGATAGAAAGAGTTCCTTTAAGCTGCTGGTTGTCAAAACCATTTCTCGGTAATGCTCTTTTTAATATGATTTTTATCTCCCGAGGGACATCCGTAATTCTGGAAATAATTGAACTTGAATATCGGTGATAAAAATTTAGGGTGATTTGCCTACTTGGTCGTTCACAATTCCTTTTTCTATCATCATGCGATCCTTTCAATGAAACAAAGGGATATTCGTAGGTATTTTTGTGAATCGATGGACTAGATTGAGGAATGGACTGGATAGTTTGAGAGTTTCGTACAATTTTCTTTTTTAATTTTTCATTAGTCAATGGAGCATGGGGGTCTTTTTTTTTCTCGCTTTTAATCTCGTTCTGTTTCATAAACGTTTCAAATAACTTGTTCACGTCTTCCTACAAATATATAAGAATAATGGCAAGCTTGTGTTATATACTTAAAATAATAAGTGGGGCCTACCGATAGTTTTTAATGCGAAATCGTTTTTGTTTTTTTTTGCATTATGAATCATATTTTTAAGAATACAACTATACATTTTGTTCACAATCGATGAGGTCCGCTCTTATACGAAAGAAAGCAATCATGTGCCGACGAGGAAATTGACCATGTTTACTTGTTGTGTATATTGATATGGGAAGAATAATGGATGACCACTGCCCACGCAAGATTCGTCCGATAGCAAACTGCATAGCCCTTCTGCATATATTGATGGATATAGTCAACAAACCAAAACATCACGGCATGGACTCAAAGCATACAAACCTGGAATGTTGTAGCTGCCATTCCAAATTATTTGACTCTTTAACCTATAACGATAATGATTGAGGTGATTAGTAAGATCTGCTGTCGTCAGTATTCTGCATATCATTTTCACTTTCATGTAGATTGGACACATCAACTTTTCAACCGTAGCCTATAGCCTTCTTAGACTTACTGTTTAAGAATGACTAGCCTACTTGTTTTAATTAGTCCGAAACTTGCTGACTCTATTCGGTGGTGAATTTTAATCGCTCGCCCACGGTGGTGAGGAAAATCCCAAGTTTTTGGTGGCTAGTTTTTCTGACTCTCCCCCAGCCATATCTCTCCAAAAAGCTATAAGAGAACGGGAATAGAGTCATCAAGTTTCGGACTAGTTTTAATGTTTAAATTTAAACGGGATCTGTCTACAATCACAATTATCACCCATCCATATTACCACTAATTTTGTGCAAAATATAGTTTATACGGTGGTCCGTATACGACATCATTTATTTTTTTAATTTTGAATTTATAACGTGGAATATAATTACAAAACTGGAATATAATTTTAAAACTTGTATTTTCACCCGGGTGATTATTCTAGAATTTTTAATTTAAAGCTTGAATTTCCACCCAGATGAAAATTAATTTTCACCCAGGTGATAATTCAGTAATATTTAATTAAAAACTTTAATTTTCACCCTTTTCACGAAGGTGATAATTCTAGAATTTTTAATTTAAAGCTTGAATTTCCACCCGGATGAAAATTTATTTTCACCCAGGTGATAATTCCATAATATTGAATTTAAAACTTTAATTTTCACCTGTGTGATAATTCTAGAATTTTGAATTAAAAACTTGAATTTCAACTCCGGTGAAAATTAATTGAAACCTATTGAAAATGATCGAAATCGAAAAATATTAGTATGAATTATTGCCTTTGTTGTTGAAACCAAAACACGTTCAATTTTATATTATAACGTAAATTAATGGTGAGAATGCTTGTGAATGCTTCCGGTCTAAGTTGGCATATTCTATAGCCTCGGGAAATACGTATAGGAATGATAAGACATATATCATCACATAGTTTGTTGATTTTAAATTAAAAAAATATTATTTAAACATACTATAATGAACTTTGCTTTCAAATCGGCTATTTGAAATCCGATGGATTTGCTTGCAAAATGACACAGATTTTAGCAACAGATGTATTATATTCAGAGTTTTTGGTTTCCATCGAAACGTTTCTAATACGATGGTCAGTTCCAGGGTATACTTCTATTATTCTTCCTGAAGTCCGTTTCCAGGAATAGCATTTTGATTTATCACCATGTCATTAACACAATCAGTGCGGTTTTTTAGTGTTCCATCTTTTACGCGGTAGGCCTACTAATAATGGAAAAAACATCCCTATTCCATTGTTTCCAAAAAGAGTCAACTGATTTTTTTTTTTTTTTGACAAGATGTCTTGGATTTTTAGTTTCACGAAAGACTCCTTGTGGTACATGACTTGACCCACGACCTAACAGAATGTCATTAGGACATAATTATGAGAACCAAAATCCAGATCATTCGATATTCTTCCTATAGGACGTTGGTTGACTAGGTAAGCATATTCGAGTAAATAGGTTTAAAGTTCAAATGGAGTCAAAAATTGTTCACCGACCGAGTTCTAAAGACATTTTTACTTTCACTATTTATTCAGCACAATCAGTTTGATGTGGGTAGCAGGCGTATAGTAAATTTCCACGTCATTCGATTTTCAGCACAAAAGACTTGTAACGTTTCTTCATTAAATCGTTTAATCATGATTCTAAATTCCGTTTTCAACACCAACGAGTTGATTATCACTTCACATTAAAGCAGGTGTCCCGCTTTGAGTGAAAAATCTTCTTAAAACTTGGTAGAATATTCTACACAAGTAAATATAATAAACACTATAATGTTCAGCAGTTATGTTTCACCCATTTGACATTATAAGGACCGAGGATTGTTTCGTTTCGCTACGCTACACATACCCTTCCGTCTACTTTGGGTCTAAGGCGAAGACAATCGCAATTCTGTCTACACTGTGCAGACAGGATTCATGGTTAGATTGTGACTTACTGTGTTTTGAAATCAGCCAAATGCGCATTTTACATAGAGAACAACATATCCACACTAAAGTCCATTAAGGTCAACGCCTAATTACGTTCAGTTATCGAAAATTTGAGGCCGATCGGCAAGGAGGTCGAAAAAATAAATCATATCTGCCATTTTTTGGTCAACTTCGATTTGATTGGCTGTCAAAGCAGGTCATGAGTTCAAATTTGGACATATCGATAACCGTACTTTTTATTATATAAAATAGTAGATTTAAAACTTGAAACTTATTAATCAAATTGAATATTAGATTAATTTTATATGATATATTCGATCTTCAACATGATTTATGCATCAAAAGCATTTAGTTATTCCACTACTAGTAACTCTCCTCGGGAAATGGTTGCGTGAATGATTTTACACAATCCAAAATGGCGGCTAATTCAAAATTTTTTTCGCTAAAAACAGAAAAATTGCAGCGGTACGATAGTGGGAAGTCATTTACTAAATTAAATGCTTGTTTTGTTTTTGTGCTATATATACCATTGATTTCATGTGTATTTTTAAGCCCTACGCTGATTTTAATAATTGCGATAGTCTTACAACAAACAGAAACCGAGAAAGGTACTTCAATTTCGAAGAGCAAATTGGGATGACCTGCGGGAAGGATGTCGTGACATCTCCAAGAGGAAAGCTTCTCTCTATGAGGAGGGAAGGGACACTGAACAGCTCTGGGATACTTTCAAATCATCACTACAGCGCCTCATCGACAAATTTATCCCATCGAAATCATCCAGAAGCAAGAGCGCCCCGCCTTGGCTGAACAGACGACTAAAAAGTATGCTCAGACGAAAGTCAAGACTGCATCGCCAAGCTCGTAAAACAGGGATCTTGACCAACTTCCGTCAACACCCAAAGCAATGCAAGAGGGAATTTCGTCGAGCTGAGTGGTCTTACGTAACGAGGTCATCCAAAAGGGCCTAGACAACAACAACACAAAGCCTCTCTGGAGGTATGTCAAAAGTAAGAAACAGGACAACATTGGAGTCTCTCCACTACGGAGCAAAGGTCAACTACTAAGTGATAGGAAATCTAAAGCTGAAGTCCTCATCGACCAGTTTAGCTCCGTATTCACCCGTGATGGTGACTCTGGTTTACCACCTGTGCGTATTCACTTCCAAGATGACATCCAGGACATTGAGATCAGCGAGGCAGGTGTACTGAAGTTGCTACTCAATATCCAAACCTCGAAAGCTCCAGGGCCTGTTGGACTCCCTAACATGGTATTAAAGGAATGTGCATCTGAATTGGCACCTGGAGTCTCCAGGATATTTCAGCGGTCGTTGGACTGAGGTGTACTACCACAAGACTGGCTGAATGCAAATATTGCTCCTGTATTTAAAAAAAGGAGACCGCCACGAACCAGCTAATTACCGGCCTGTATTGTTAACCTCAGCCCTCAGTAAGATACTAGAGCACATAGTCTGTCATCACCTGGTTAACCACTTTGACAACCATGCTATTCTATCATCGCTCAACCATGACTTTCGTGCTGGCTTCTCATGTGAGACCCAACTTGCCATCACAATCAACGACTTTGTCTCCAACTTTGACAAGGGATCCCAGACAGACATCGCCATATTGGATTTTTCCTAGGCTTTTGATACGGTGCCGCATGGGAAACTACTGCACAAATTAGATTCGTACGGTGTACGTGGAAATCTCCAACGATGGATCAGAGCATTCCTTTGCCAAAGTCACATGGAGGTATTGCTGGAAGGTGAATCGTCTAAAGAAGTCCCTGTAGCCTCTGGAGTACCCCAGGGAACAGTCCTAGGGCCTCTCCTATTCTTGTGCCACATCAATGACCTACCTGATGCCTACCAGTCCCAAGTACGCCTATTCGCAGATGACTGCCTGCTATACAGGATCATACGCTCGCAGCGCGACCACGCCATCCTTCAGCAAGACCTCAGGAACCTTGAGGCCTGGGCCGAGAAATCGGGCATGCGATTCAACGCCAGCAGGTGCGACATCCTCAGCATCAAGCAGAAGTCATCCTTCTACTACAAGCTCAACAAAACTATCCTCAAAGGAGTCCCGACTAGCCCCTACCATGGATTCACCATCTCGTCTGACCTCTGTTGGGGAACCCACATCGACAACATCTGTAAAAAAGCCGGCTCCACCTTAGGCTTCATTAGGCGGAATCTTCATCACTGCCCAGCCATAACACGGAAATCGGCCTACATCTCACTTGTAAGATCAACACTTAAATATGGCGCCATCATATGGGACCCATTTCTCCAGTCAGACATTGACAAACTAGAGAGGATCCAAAGGAAGGCTGCCCGCTTTATCACTCGTGATTACAGATCAAGAACTCCTGGATGTGTAACTGACATGCTCAGGGACCTGGACCTGCAAACATTACAACAGCGTAGAAAGGAGTTACGCCTAACCTTCTTGTTCAAAGTGGTGGAGGGGTTGGTACCGGCCATACCGCCTCAACCCTATCTCATACCTGTGAGACCCAAACGTAAAGTTACAACAAAGTGCTTTAAAGACTTTATCGCAACAAACATTGTTGAAAATAGTGTAACTAATAATAGTCGCTGTTTCCAAACTAAAACCGCCAAAACAGAAACACTTAAGAACTCTTATTTCCACACGACTATCAAAGACTGGAATCACCTGAGAGAGGACCAAGTCCTTGCAGGATCTGTGGTGATCTTCAAATCTCGCCTAAATTTCGCTCAATAGTTTGCATGCGCTCCTCCCTTCCGTTGATTATATGCCAGAAGTGGTTTTTCAACGTACCTATACAGATACAAGAGAAAGTCATCGTGGACTCTGTTTTGAACAGAGTCCATAAGTGGACTAAAACAAAGGGTGATATAAATGGCTCTAAACGTATTTTAGGCAAGTCCATCATAAATCAGACCTCTCAACGCTCACGCATTCGGCGTGAGACTCACGCATTCCGCTTCAATCTCACACAGCTACCTTGAAATCTCTCGCATGTTGAAGGTTAAGGTTAAAAAAAAAACACGAGCATTTGTTGGTTAGCTTACGATATTAATCTGACCAAAGAACGGGTCGAGTGTTTATTTTTAATCTTGCTGATCATAAGCTATCAAAGTTGAATCTGACCAATCGTAAAACAGCAATCTCTCCCCAGAGTTGTCGTTCCGGCTTCGCCTGATTGAAAAGGAACAATAACTAGGATAGAGTTTGCGTTGACACTTCAGATTCCAGCACCATGTGTTCAGGCTGTCAAAATTTCGGCCCAGACCCGTAACCAAATCTCACTCTTTGGGAACATTCTAGGTTGAAGGTGTTCAGGTCATTTTTTGTTTATGAACAGGCTCAAATTAACCAGCTCTTTTCAAAGGTGAAAATACAATTTACAGAATGAAAATATCTCAATTAGAACAAAAGTTATGGCAGTTTGAAGTCGAGAAATCGGGGGTGATTTTGTCTTGTACCATTTTGAGATTAAAATTTACACAATTTGTTACCATGGTAACCATTTTTATTCAAGATGGCCGCCACTTCGTACGCGACGATGCAAATATTTCCAAAAATGAAGAAAAATAATTTTCATTCACTAAATATGAACTTGTCATATATCATTTTAAAGCTCTTTTTTACAGGATTCTAATGATACCAGAATTAACCACATAAAACATGGCAGTCAAATACTATAACCCCTGTAAGATTTACAAAAAAGCAATAAATAAATAAATTTAAAAACAATTGAAAAAATATAAATGTAAGTCCTAAAAACTAACTTGGTCACAGCAAATTGTCTCCCTTTGGCCACACATTGATTTCAACTCACATTTCCCAGAGTTGTTCAAAATTTGAACCTAAAAAGAATGCCAATACTAAAAAAAAGGAAAATATATTCTAGTAATTCTCTTAAAAATATTTAAAATTGAAAAAATTTTTTTTTTAAATTATAGACCTTAACTCTGCCTTGGTCACAGTCTAACTAAGTAGCAAATTGGTTCCATATGATCACAAGGTGAATAAAATTCTCATGCCACACTGTTAAAACATAAAACTCCTAAAAAAATCATAAAATAAAAATATAAAAAAAGTCCTACAAATTTTGTCAGGTGCTAACCCTAACTAAGTCAAAGCTAGGGTTAACAAATTATCTCCCTTTGACCACAGGCTGTAATCAGATTAGAAGTCAACTAAAGAAAATATCCAAATTTGAAAAACTTCACAATTTTTTTTTTTAACTTGTCAAATTATCCTCCACAACCGCATTTAGTATTTTTTTTTTTTTTTTTTTCATGTATTGATATTTTCATATTTTCAGGGCAAAATTGTAAAGAGGCCTTTGGCCTTATTTTCACCCTTGTCATTAAAGTTTGTATTATTATTATTATTATTATTATGACAAGTTCTGTGAAACATTATTTGCCTAATTTGTTTTGATTTTCACTACCGGTATCTGTTTTTCTTTTCCAACCTACAAGTAAAGAAAACAAAGAGTTTAAGTCAGGTCTAACCGAGATCTAGCAATATTACACACCTTTGTGGAACAAATGTTATGGTTACTAATAAAAAATATGTTTTCCATGAATCTGGGTTTTCTTGTAAATTACTAGGTAGGCCCAACTAGGCCTAAGCTTAGACATACTAAACTAGATAATATACTGTCATTTATGATATTCCAGATTCTTCTATTAAAATATTCACTTACTTTAAAGGGATAATAGGCGTTAGAACGAACATAAACTTTTAAGTTCACTCAAATTTGGAAAATAACAGTATATATCCATCAATGGACTTACCTATACATCAAAATCCCTCTAAAATCCGATAAATCCCCAAAATAAAGTAGTTAATCATAAAACGCTTGAGCCATCCATCAAGCGATTTTCAAATCGTGTAAATATAAAGGGAAGTAACTCTAACATGTGAGTTTTCACGCGTCCTTGACCCCTACTGTTGAATTCCACAATGATGTTTTAGCGTTGATTTACCAGACGCTTTTATTCTCAAACTGAATGAATTCGTCGCTGGCTCATTTTTTTTAAAAATTCCGAATATATTTCTATTGTGGCTTTTTAAAATTTGGTAAAGTGTGGGATGCATACTTATTTAACTAACAATCAATATGAAATACAAATATAAGCCGTAGGACGAGTGTATTCTAACGCCTATTATCCCTTTAACAACAACAAAATTAATGTTTAATTATAACTTAACATAAAACTGTTGATTTCCATCACCTGTAATGAATAAGGTAAAAATCATAAATATGTCCATATTATTAATTATTAGGTCTCATAATTTATAGACTCTACTAGGCCTAGATACACCTAATCATAGGCCCCAATAATTGAATGATTGAATTGATAATGACTCTAGTATCAGAGTAAATCAAGCTAGGCATATGGATTTCTTCAACTAAATTTCTTAAAAGTTGCAAAAAAAAATAGATTTTCATTACTTTTCTTTTGTGCTTAGCATTTGAGAAATGGGAAGCCAAAAAAAGTAAACATTCAACGATTTTGCTGTGGGAAGGAACAGCGAAAATCGGGACTTTTGAAAGCAACCTTCATCAAATGATGAATTCCATTTATTCTCATTTCTAGAAACCCAATTTTAGAAACATTCGCTATGATTTTAGACTCTTTATTTATCCTGATTTAAACGATAGAAAACTTCAAATTTACCGTTATTTTTCATGACTGGGGTTGAAAGTTCAAAATGTGTAGTCGAAGTCGTCCAGACATCTACTATCATTAACTGCATCACTGTCATTTACGTCATATTGATCAAGCATTATTCGGTGTATCACGTGATGCGCAAGTGTATCACGTAACACACAAACAGAGTCGGCAAACTTCAAAGGAATCAGATTCTGTACCACCCTACCTATTTTCAAATCAATTTCCGGGAGAACTGGCTGAACGGAATTCGTAAAACTAAAAAAAGGAATGTCACTCGATAGACATAGAAACATTATCCGAGTGAGCAAAGTTTTCGTCGTACCTGGAAATGTCCGAAAATTTGAGCTTTTCATGTATTTTCGACGCTATTTTTACAAATTTTAAACAATTTTTTTTGGTTCACTCGAATTTATAATATTCATCTATCTCTCTAATCACCACTACCACTTTTGTCAAAATCGATGCAGTCAACTCTCCCGGAAATTCGTTTAAAAAAAGCTTCCATTTTCGCAAAAAAATGGAGTCATAGGCGACAAAATGGCCGACGGTGAAAAATCGACTTCAACTTGAAATTTCTCGAAAACGAGTAGATATAAAAATTATTAAAAAAACATTGTTGAAAAGCTTATTCAATTTCACATTTACTGATATATAATATGTCTTAGTATAAAATCGTGGGATTTGGGGAGGAATTGTTGAAGACGTGAAGGTAACGATTTAGCCATTTTAGACAAGATTGCGTGACGTCACTGAACACCCTACAAATTGATTTTCAGTTTTTTGTTTAAGGTTGGGTTCCCTCATTAATTAGAGCTAAAGTACTAATTGATTAATTGGGGTTTCTAATGATTAATCCATGTATTCTCAAGTTAAATAGACCTATGTGGACGTAGGATGCTTGGGGAATCCATTTGGCTCTAATCTGCTTTGAAACGCTAAATTAAGACTCCATGTTTGATCACGTGACCAAATGACGTCATATGAATGAAGGCGTATAGGAATTTGTTTATATTTTATTATCATTATCTTAACATATTCAAAAAGAGATATGGTGAGTAAAAACTTATTTAAATTAATTCATAATGTTTTTACAAAATGATATTTAAATGTATTATTGCCTTTTGTTAGAGATAATGCCATTGTTGTTTTGGAAAATATTAAGGAATGTGGGCAAGTACGCATGCGTGCATACTTAACAACCACAGCGTACGGTTATGTACCGAATCGACAGACTGGGTGATCAAAAAAAAAAAAATCAACGACATTTGAGACTTGCCGTAGAAATGCTTGGTGAATCTATTTGACTCTAATCTGTTTTGAAACGCTAAATTTAGACTTCATGTTTGATCACGTGACCAAATGACGTCATATGAATGAAGGTGTATAAAATTGATTTTATATTTTATTATTAGTGAGTTAAAACTTATTCAAATTAATTCATAATATTTTTACAAAATGATATTTTAACGTATTATTACCTTTTGCTAGAGATAATAAATGGAATACCAAAATGCCATTGTTGTTGTGGAAAATATTTAGGAATGTGGGCAAGTACGCATGCGTGCATACTTAACAACCACAGCGTACGGTTATGTACCGAATCGACAGACTGGGTGATCAAAAAAAGAAAAAATCAACGACATTTGAGAATTGCCGTAGAAATGCTTGGTGAATCTATTTGACTAATCTGTTTTGAAACGCTAAATTTAGACTTCATGTTTGATCACGTGACCAAATGACGTCATATGAATGAAGGTGTATAAAATTGATTTTATATTTTATTATTAGTGAGTTAAAACTTATTCAAATTAATTCATAATATTTTTACAAAATGATATTTTAACGTATTATTACCTTTTGCTAGAGATAATAAATGAAATACCAAAATGCCATTGTTGTTGTGGAAAATATTTAGGAATGTGGGCAAGTACGCATGCGTGCATACAGCGTCCGGTTATGTTCCGAATTAACAGACTGGCTGATCAAAAAAAAGATCAACGACATTTGAGACTTGACGTACATATCTATGGCAGCAGCCTTCCCTACCGAGGGAAATCCCGCCATAATTAGCCTAATCATGAGTTAATTAAGGACTTGTGGGACCATCTGGAAATTTTCCCAGTCAATAGAATGAAGAATGGAGCCAGGCAAAGCTGGGACAGCCTTGTTATAGTAGGCTAGTAGAAACAAAGCAATGGAAGTTGCTTATCACATTGGTTACTCACCAATCCGATTGAATCTTCTCATTTTACCATTTCGAATAAATTAGAATAGAATACTATTAGGCTAGCCTAGTCACGAAAAGTGACAACGTAGCCTACAAGGGATCTTCCATTTTCCTGTGACGTCATTTTTTGCCATGACTACATAATACTTCTGTTTTTTGACGTCAAATAATTCCGTAAATTATTTATTGCACTGAGATAGACTGGAGAGAAGCTTACGTCGGTGCAGTGAAGAACCGGAAGTCAGCCATTAAGCTACCAAGCCATAACAAAACGTTCTATAAGTTGTAACATGGGCGCAGATCCAGGGGGACAGGGACACGTCCCCCTCGTCAGAAAACCAGGAGGGGGAGTTATGGTAATGACGTAATGCGTCGTTATCTTTGTCTGTATACATATAAACGAGTTTGAGGCCATTAACGTGGTCTGTATCTCTCTCTATATATATACAAACACAATTGAAGCCGTTATGTAGTCCAACAACGGCTTCAATTTGGTCTGTATTTAATCAAAACGCAGTTGAAGCCGTTATGTACTCCAACAACGGCTTCAATTTGGTCTGTATTTTAATAAAACGCAGTTGAAGCCGTTATGCACTCCAACAACGGCTTCAATATCGTCTGTATTTAAACGAAACGCAGTTGAGGCCGTTATGAAATCCAACAACGACTTCAATTTTGTCTGTAATTTAATGAAACACAGTTGAAGCCGTTATGCATTCCAACAACGGCTTCAATTTGGTCTGTATTTAAACGAAACGCAGTTGAGGCCTTTATGAAATCCAACAACGTCTTCAATTTGGTCTGTATACGCAGTTGAAGCCGTTATGCATTCCAACGACGGCTTTAATTTTGTCAGTATTTAAACAAAACGCATTGAGGCCGTTATGAAATCCAACAACGGCTTCAATGTGGTCTGTATTTTAATGAAACGCAGTTGCAGCCGTTATGAAATCCAAGGGCCTCAAGATGAAGATCTATAATAAATATTTTATAAATGTTGAGAAGTATGCTTCAGTTACATAGATTATAATCATATTTAGAAAGATTACAAGAGCTTATCTGATACAATAATGAATGGTTTTCTCAAACTGAAATTGGGCAGCGCGGCTCGATAGAAGCCGTTGTTGGAGTGCATAACGGCTTCAACTGCGTTTTCTTGAAATATAGACCAAATTGAAGCCGTTGTTTGATTTCATAACGGCATCAACTGCGTTTCGTTTAAATACAGACGAAATTGAAGCCGTTGTTGGAGTGCATAACGGCTTCAACTGCGTTTAATTAAATTACAGACCAAATTGAAGCCGTTGTTGGATTTCATAACGGCCTCAACTGCGTTTTCTTAAAATACAGACGAAATTGAAGCCGTTGTTGGAGTGCATAACGGCTTCAACAACGGCTTCAACTGCGTTTTCTTAAAATACAGACCAAATTGAAGCCGTTGATGAAGATCTATAATAAATATTTTATAAATGTTGAGAAGTATGCTTCAGTTACATAGATTATAATCATATTTAGAAAGATTACAAGAGCTTATCTGATACAATAATGATTACATTGTTGGAATTGCATAACGGCTTCAACTGCGTTTTATAAAATTACAGACCAAATTGAAGCCGTTGTTGGAGTGCATAACGGCTTCAACTGCGTTTTGATTAAATACGGACCAAATTGAAGCCGTTGTTGGAGTACATAACGGCTTCTACTGCGTTTTGATTAAATACGGACCAAATTGAAGCCGTTGTTGGACTACATAACGGCTTCAATTGTGTTTGTATATATATAGAGAGAGAGATACAGACCATGTTAATGGCCTCAAAATCGTTTGTATGTATACAGACAAAGGTAACGACGTAATTCGTCATTATCTAATCACGCAGGTGTAAGTTACTAAAGATGAAGGAGAGATGTTATTTTTTAAAAAGTAGGCCTAATGTTGGCTAAACTAAAAGGCCATTTCTGGGACAGTAGTAAAATACATTGAGCACATGATGTCAGGGCAGTAAACATGGCAGGGGAAGAATTTGTTCAGTTAATCCAGGAGAATTTTTGTGATTGATAAAATCAAAACACTTTCATTTACCATTTATTCTTATTAATTCATGGTTGAAATGCGGACACGGGAATCTGTAGTAGATCTCCCACCGGTAGGCCTAGGCCTATGGCTATGTCGGTTGAGGACATTCAAAATCGGTAGAAACCTGACAAAATCGGTGGATTTCACGTGTATAATTTTGTTCTACTCAAGAAGCTGATCATAAGTGCCGTGAACGCAAATGAATCGATACGGAACAAAAGTCGTACCGTGAAGGTTTAACCCCTATTATTGAAAAAGTCATACATTCAAATTAGGCCTATGAATTCGACCTTGCTTCAAAAGCGGTTATTTTTTTCCTTTCAAAAGTTTTTTCATCATAAAAACAGCTTTTACCTCTGAAATGTAATTCCCTGTGGGGTGTTCTCTCTTTCAGATCTAATTGAACAATTTATCGCCGAACAGCCGGGCATATTTAATAGTAAAACTTGTGGAAAAACACAACGTCAATAGGCCTAACGTGGGACGTTGGTAGCTTAATGGATGACTTCCGGTTCTTCACTGCTCTCATTGGCTCTTTGCTATGACGTTCCATCCAGATATTTATAGGATATCTATGATTTATTGTCGCCTTTTGAAAATTCATCTTGTGTGGGATGCATACTTTAACCAATAGTCAATATTAAACACAAATATTAGACGTAGGACGAGTTTATTATAACACATATTATCCCTCTAAATGCTGATGTGTGGGCGTATGTTACCTTGGCTGTCAAGTAAGCCTATCTTTATTGTCAATCCTTCGGTGATAACAAACGATGGCAACAAGTTTCGTTGAAAACTGTAAAAAGATTGTGAACTTTAGAGTGTTTACGAGCAATTGTTGATGGACCAATGGATGGACATGGGTGACAACGTGCTCCACATTTCATGTGGGCGTATGGAATGGGCGTATCAAGTAGCCTAATGTAAAGTGAGAAAGCTAACAAGTTTTATACACACAGACTGCGTGGTTTATTTGCATCATCAGTGAATCAATTAAGCATCATTTACAATATTTTCAGCATGCATCTTCATATATCACCTTTCAAATCACAACATAATATGGACATCAATTAATCAAGGATTTTATTACATTTTCAATGTACGTATTATCTTATGTAGCCTAGGCCTATTTGTCGATTATAAGAAGAAAACAATTTTAATGTGGCGGTGTGGGCTATAGCTGGGACAGAGTTATTTTCATAGGAATACAGGCCAGGCTGAACTATTAACTAAAGGATCTTAGCACTTAGACTATTTGAAGGATCTCCGAGTACTAATCGGTATTCTCGAAACGGTCTTGGTGCTCGAAATACTGACACTCAAGCACTAAGATCACTTTGACAATACGTGACCTGGTTTACTACACTAAGAGGTCAACTAAGGTTTTTTTTAATGAACATGAATAGGCAAACAATTAAAAATATGAAAATTCGATTGCTTCTTTCAAAACACTTTTAAAGTTTAAAATGTTTTAAATATTATCTTTGGAACTATGATAAAATATTGTTACGACCTGTGGGCCAATATTAGCCTGCTTAGCCACTTTCAGTAGTCTCAGTCCTTATATTACAGTTGAATAACTGAGGATGATCAATCAGTTGTCTGCGTGATCTAGCCGTTCAAAACTATTTCAAGACGTTACGTGGCACTTACCTCAAAAAACGCATGCCAAATTAGGGCAAATTCTTTCAGATCTACCTTCTTATCCCGAATTCAGGTTTTGACGTAGTCTTATTAACCCGTATTAAACTTTGTTTCGTGGGTGTGGAAATGAGAACAAAGCGTCTATAACAAATGATTTGATTTGATTGAGATTTCGTAGAAAGATACTAAGGACAATTTTGATTGGACAATATTAAGCTATAAATAGGCCAACATAATTTCCCTCACGAATTTTAATATCAGTAGTTTTGACATGATGCGCATCATGTTGTTTCACAGGTATCATCTTGGATATGATGACACCCTACTGATTTGAATTCTTATAGGAATTCTGACACTGAATAATGCATACAGTATCAGGCACATATAAATATACAAATTATTCATTATTCATAAAAAAAAATGATTCTATCATGAAAGTAACTAAATTTCTTTAAATAACAGATTAAATAACGAGCATGGAACTACAATCATAAATTATGCAAATAAATTAAAAGATTTTACCAAGAACAATCCAGAGTCAAATTCCAGATTCAGACAATTTTGTTATAAATATGTTATTGACGGGACTTTTATAGCATCAAAGTCATCAAACACCTAATTTTAGTGGAATTTCAGGAACCAGAAATGTCTTATTGAAAATTGGACTGGTGTAAATAGATACTATCATTGCCATCAATACATGTACAAATTCTACAAACATCTTTACAAAACCTTAAATATTTATATTGATATATTGTTGCAAATTTGTGTGATCCAATTCTTTTCTTTCCTGATGTGTCCTCTTTTTTTATTATATTGAATACATTTCCGGAAAATGGAAATTGAGGCCATTTTGGAATAAAATCTTATGTATACATATATTCACATCAAAAGTAAATCTGAAATTAAGCCTGGATACATTTACGAAATAGATTCAAGTAATCAGATACAGAACAGAACCAGTTGCAATCATTTTCTAATTTAAGGAGTTCTTATAAATCTAAACAGAATAATGTTTTCATAAAAGGTTGTAAATAGAATGAAGTAAAAATATGAATATTAACAATTATAATGTATAGTAAATGAAAAAGATAGCTTGCCAGTCAAGTTAACATAATCCCACGCACCAGCATTGTTATCAATTATCAATCCCTATGTTCACTCAAAATTTCATCAAAATCCATTAAGAATTGTAGCTTCTATTGTACCCACAATAAAATTTTGACCTGATTTTACTAAGTCAAGGGCAATAACTCACTAAAACTTCATCGACATATCAAATTCAATTCAATACATGATCACACCAAATTTCATTCAAATCAGACGAAAACAGTACAGTCTTTATATCACGTTCATACTGTATACTGTCTATGGTAAGCTATTACGCTTCTTGGCAAATTTAAGCTTATTTTGATGCGTTTTGACTAAGTCAAGGACAATAACTCAAGTTCACTGATAAATCGTCAATATCGAGATTCATTAATAAAAACGGTCACTACAAATTTTATTAAAATAAGATGAGAACTGTAGTCTCTATCTATAGCGTTCGCAGATCAATAAAGACCTCGTCAATATAAATGATCACATCAAATTTCATTCAAATCAGACGAAAACTGTAGTCGCTAAAGTGTTCACAAGTCAATTTCGAAGCGTTTTAAATAGAGCATTAACTCGGAAAACCGTCAATATCAAACATGTCCGAGATCTCACCAATGTAAAGGATCACAGCAAATTTCATTCAAATCAGATGAAAACAAGTTTCTTTCGCGTTCACAAAAAAAAAATAAAAAATCGTTTGACACCTTCGGGATATAAACATTTATAAATCATTTAGTCTAGTTATTTGTTGTGTTTCTTTCCCTGGAAAGATTGAGGTAAAAAAAACACCCGTGAGGGTGCGCACTTCGTCACTTCCGTCTTAACTGCTTTTCATTCCCTAAAACTTTGAATCTGGAGAGAAACACAACCTCAGAAGTCAAAGAAATAATGCTCAGAACTGATGTTTTAAGCTGATTGTACAAGTGGTGGGAAAGTTAACAAACTTAGAGTGTCTTACCTTTACTTTTATTGTACAGTCGATTGGCAAAAGTGTTGTTTTTCTGTAATTTCGATATTTTTCCAAGTGAAAACAATTTAAATAAACGTTTTCTAAGGAAATGCAACAAAATTTATGTTTTCATTGGGGGATCATTCGGCACCTATTATATAGACTACCCTGTCCACACTAAAGATGGTTTCATCAAAATTCATTTAAAATTGTAGATTCTATTGTGCCCACAGCAAATATAGATTCAGGGGCAATAGGTCAAAAATCGTTCATCGAAAAATTGTCAAATTTGAACTTGACCACTGTTTACCAAATTCCAATACTCACACTGAGTTTCATTAAAATCCATTGAAAATTGTAGTTCTATTGTGCCCACAACAAAATTGACCGACGGACTTTATACGACGACATTATACGTCCACATTCCCGAGGGCGTATAAAAAGCCAAAATATACAGGAAAACATTTAAATTGTTGTAATGTAAATTATATACAGTGACAATAGTCCATATCTATACATTTTATTCAAGAAATTGTGATGAATGTTAAAAATGAAACAATTTTGAATTTCTAAAATCCAATCTAAAAGGATTGTTGCTCATTTAGCAAGTACAGTATATCCTGCTATTACGACCACCTTAATTAAGAGCCCACCTAAAGATGTAATTCTACTAGAAAGACAATGAGATGTGAAATATAGAAAATCAAGTAGTGATCTACTGGTCCTATTTTCTGTAGATATGTTTTGAAAAAAACCTTAAAACACGCCATGAGCATAAATAGATAGAATTCAAGGTCAACTTCATTGAAAAAGTTGAAAAATAAATTATATTGCTCTTAAAATGTTCTCTTAGAAGAGGATTGAATCATGTTTTTCATCTAGTTCGTGGAGATATTTCAATAGTCAAAATATATCAGAAGTAAAAAAGTTGAACAAGTGGTTACCTCGCAAGATACGCCTACTTTAAGTATATTTCTATTTTAACACAGGTTTAAACTCGAAATGAACCACAAATTGGGCGTAGTCCAAGATCTTATCAAAATACGTAGTAACACCAAATATAATTTAAATATGATGAAAACCGCAGTCACTGTTGGGATCACAAAAAAATTTTGAGTGTTGTTAATTAGTCAATGGCAATAACTGAAAAAACATTCATTGAAATATTGTCAAATTTCGAACTTGACACAGATCCAATCGGTATCCACAATTCCATTCAATCAGATGAAAACTATAGTCTCTATCGCGTTCACAAGCAAATTGTGGAAGGACGGACAGGGATGGTGACAAAAACGACCACATTATAATGTGGCCGTATAAACACAGGAACCATTTTTTAGTCTTAACCTTTTGAAGACTCTCCTTAAATATTTATTGTTGCTTGGCATAGATTTACCTAAGGTTTCCTTTTTCATTTTCTTTGAAACAAGATTTATCAGATGGAATTTTAAAACATTTTCAACTCTCATCAGAAATTTTCAATCACTATCGTTTTGTGCGTTGGGACTGCCGGTTGTGTTATGCACAAATGTAGACAAAACAGTATCGATTGTCCATAATAAATAACTTGAATCACCTCGGCTAGCATTTTGTTTTACTTTAATGACCATTAATTGATAAATTTATTTTTCATTTTTAGTGAAAGGAGCAAAGAAATTAGCACTGGTATATATCATATTATGATTATAATGATATAATTAAATGATTTTTATGACTTTAAGGTCTATGTTAGAAGTAATTTAACATATGAACAATTGACTTAACAATAGTGAACTCAACTTTAATCCTGTGCCAGTGATTCTGTTGAATAGTAACTTGTTACCTTTCAACCTCCCTAATCTCTAAGATGAAAAACATAAATAACATGTCACGCATGCGCAATTACACGAGAGTGCATTTTAGCAAAAGTCCTTAAATTTTATCCAATTTGTATGATCCAAATACTATGTCTGATTTATCATTGGAAACAAGTCGTTAAGTGTAGGCTAAGAAGATTATTTAAAAATTTGGACGCAAGACAGAGCTCGTAGCCTATAAGTTAAAAATTGCGTTTTTCAAATGGTTGTAAAACCAGAAGTGAACATTGGGCAACAAAATTGAAAACATCATTATATCAGATTAGATAGAAGGGCAATAACTTTTGTTCAGATCTCTAGGTCGCCAAAAGTCAATGTCACAAGTTATGAGGCAGTTTCTTTCAGGTTAAATGTTTTCAATCCACAAATAGAGAAAATTCAAAGTAATTGCAAAAGAAACATTTAAAAGTAGAAATTTCAAGTTTAAACCGGTAAGTGTAAAATGCCCAACGCCCAAAAGCACCCAACAGCAGAAAGACGTCTGGATAATCAAAACTACTAGTAGGATAAAAAAAAATGGAATTTTCGGTGAAAGTAACGAGAAATGAAAAAAAAAATAGATGACGTTTTATATGATTTACTTTTTAATCGAATGTTCTCTAATTGTCTTATAGTAATAAATTATGTCTGTGGGTTGTTTTGTCTTTATGTTTTTCTTATATATAGATCTATGTTGACTGTAATAAATTTCATTGAAATTGAATCACAAAAAAAGGTTTTGTTTTAGTTAGTTATGCCTTCGCGACGTCAAGATGGCGACAATAGCACTGGTAGATTTGTTGACTAAAATGAACTGACAAGCGAAGACAAATTTTCCTTACCTATTACGGATGTACCATATAACGCGCTGGGAGCTTTTGGGCGTTGGGCATTTTACACTTATACCTATCGAGTTTACACACAAATGACAACGTCAAACCCAAAGTGATATAACTTTTTAAAAACAGATATTATTTGACAATTGAAATGTCTCCATACCTGCAAATTTTATTATCTATCAAATTAAAATTTTAGAAATAAGATAAATTATTAAATTCAAAATTTAAAAAGTCAAAATTTTGTAAATTGCTATCCCATAAAACTAAGATAAAAATAGTAAACTTAAAAAAAGTTTGATCAAATTGGATCTAAAGTACTGTTATTTGATAAAAAAAACAAAAATCCCGGAAAGATTTAATTTTACAATTCAACAACTAGGGTGCTAGATAATGGTAGATTATCATGTCAGATTATGTGAGGCATGAAAAACCATGCAAACTACAAATAGCTGTATTATCAAATAATGATAAAGTTTAGATCCCTATTTAATTAGGAAATAGAAATGATGACACAATAACAACAAATAAGAAAAAAAATATAGCAAAGCACTTTTAGATATTATCACTTAATAACCATAACAAAAGGTTTCTGATTCTTAACACAACTCATCATAGGATTCAAAGATAGCTTGCCAGGCAAGGTAACATACGCCCACTGGCAGCATTGAATTTGAAAAATAAATAGAGCAATAACTCACTGAATTAATATTGATGTTAAGGGCAAAAACTAAAAAACTGTTCATGAAAAATTGTCAAATTAGAACTTGACCACAATCTTATCTATTTCAATACTCATACCAAGTTTCATCAAATCTATTAAAAAATTGTAGCTTATTTTGCAAGCACAAATATTTTTGACGCAATTTTACTAAGTCAAGGGCAATAACCCAAAAACCATTTGTTAAAAAAAGTCAGAAATTCAATCTTGACTAATGTCTTATCAATTCTGATGCTTACATCAAGTTCCATCAAAATCCTTTGAAAATCACAACCACAATAGAATTTTGACGCAATTTTACTAAGTCAAGGGCAATAACTCAAAAACCTTTCATGCGATAATTTCCATTTTCGAACTTGACAGAGATATCATCAATATATACATGTATACCAAGTTTCATCAAGATTGGATAAAAACTGTAGCTTTTATTGTGAATACAACCCGAATTTGACGCGTTTTTACTAAATCAAGGGCAATAACTCAAAAACCGTTCATGCGATAATTTCCATTTTCGAACTTGATCGAGATAGCCTTAATATATACATGTATACCAAGTTTCATTAAGATCGGATAAAAACTGTAGCCTCTATTGTGGATACAACCCAAATTTGAAAAGTTTTTACTAAGTCAAGGGCAATAACTCTAAAACCGCTCATGCGATTATTTCTATTTTCGAACTTGACCGAGATATCATCAATATATACATGTATACCAAGTTTCATTAAGATCGGATAAAAACTGTAGCCTCTATTGTGGATACAACCCAAATTTGACACGTTTTTACTAAGTCAAGGGCAATAACTCTAAAACCGCTCATGCGATTATTTCTATTTTCGAATTTGACCGAGATATCATCAATATATACATGTATACCAAGTTTCATTAAGATCGGATAAAAACTGTAGCCTCTATTGTGGATACAACCCAAATTTGACACGTTTTTACTAAGTCAAGGGCAATAACTCACAAAACGCTCATGCGCTTATTTCTATTTTCAAACTTGACAGAGATATCATCAATATATACATGTATACCCAGTTTCATTAAGATCGGATAAAAACTGTAGCCTCTATTGTGGATACAACCCAAGTTTGACGCGTTTTTATTAAGTCAAGGGCAATAACTCAAAAACTGCTCATGCGATTATTTCTATTTTCGAACTTGACCGAGATATAATCAATATATACATGTATACCAAGTTTCATTAAGATCGGATAAAAACTGTAGCCTCTATTGTGGATACAACCCAAATTTGACGCTTTTTTACTAAGTCAAGAGAAATAACTCAAAAACCGCTCATGCGACTATTTCTATTTTCGAACTTGACCGAGATATCATCAAGATATACATGTATACCAAGTTTCATTAAGATCGGATAAAAATTGTAGCCTCTATTGTGGATACAAACCAAATTTGACACGTTTTTACTAAGTCAAGTGCAATAACTCAAAAACCGTTCATGCGATAATTTTCATTTTCGAACTTGACCGAGATATAATCAATATATACATGTATACCAAGTTTCATTAAGATCGGATAAAAACTGTAGCCTCTATCGTGGATACAACAAATGTGGACGGACTGACAGACGGACTGACGGACCGGGGCGACGGCAATATACGTCCACATTTCCATGTGGGCGTATAAAAATTACTAATCTATAACAATTAAAATTCATATTATAATCTGCTGCAGAAAAAATTTCATTTTCTTATTGTAAAACAAAAAATTAACCTCAGCAAGAAATTAAATATGTTAAATTTTAGAGGGATTGTAAAGAGGTTTTTCTATACTTTACATGTCTATCTGGGACATTGATAACCTAAATTTGCTATTTCAAAATTTCAGTTGATACATCTGAGGTTCATGCAATATTTGGCTGTGAAGGTTAGTTGAGGAATTTGTCCCAAAACTTGATGGTTGCGGGCACGATTACTGTCATTTTCAAAAGTACTTATTGCGCATGGGTTGAGGGAAATACCTACAAAATAGCAAAAAAAGTTTTAACCTGTTTATACCTCAGTTATTATATAAGGCCCTTTGCGATTGGGAATTTCAGTGAAACATATTTTCTTGTTCAACAATAAGAAAAACAAAGATATTTATGCACATAGAGGGATCATTCCAAAAAAGTGAAAAGTCCACTTTGTTTCCAAGTAAGTACTTTAAGTACTAAGGAATGGAATAATTCTGGTTAAAATAATCTCACTAACGTTTAATTCTACCAAAAAATAAAGTGGACTGTTCAGGTTTATGCTTTGAATAAGACTTTGATCAGCACAAATAGCTATGTTTTCTTACTGTGTTTTAGTTTAATTTGTATTCTTTGCTGAAAGTGATGATTAAAACATATGCAAATTGGTAATTTGAAAGATATTTGAAGTTATACCAATTATTAAATATACAAAATGTATGGCCACTTTCATAAAGAAATGGTATGCTAATAAGCAACAATTTCTTGACACAAAGTTATTTTTGTTTTACAGTATCTGTTTCTAAATTTCCTGTTTATATCTTAAGAAACCTGAATTAATTTCAAATCAATTATAACAGAAATCAAAAAGATAAAATTTAGTCATCATTGTGCTAGAGCGGCAATATTAAAAGCTGTAATATTAAAAATATTAATACAACAATTAACAAAATATTTCAAGGAGCATGACCACATAAACTAAATGGTCTATATCTGGGTTAAATTTGGATTGAAATATATCTTAACTAAAGTATAGTTTTTCAGAAAAAGAATATAATTCTAGATTTGGCAGAATTTTTCCACATGATTTGATTCGCAGATTGTTGTGATAAATTTGAAATTTGACTTTCAAATTGCAATACAGTTACACTTACGGTGTACATATATCTTGTCGCATATCTAAATGTTATTTCAAAGAAAACAGCTGTCCAGCTGATCAGTTATGAAGCCAAAAGAGATGAATGATCATTACTCACATTCCTCAGATTATCTTTTGTATCAGTCAAGGGTTTAAAAGGTTTAAAAAGTTTTAAATTCATTAACCATTACCACACTAATTTTCAGTGATTATGCTCCATAAAATATGATTTAATTTCTAAATTACAACTAAGTTAGTGTTATGAGTGTTTTTCTGTTCTGAATCTGTAAATGTTTTTAACTGATGAAAACTGGTGCTTGTCTTTGGCAGTTGTTTAACACAAGAGTTATTCTGTACAATGTCACTTTGAAACATTAGTCTATCATCATAAAGTGAAAATCTTGACTTGTTAACTAGTACTGGCGTTTTAACTCTTCGTTTTATCTTATCACTAGAGTTTGTGTTTTTGTGGTCCTTATGAACCATATTTGGTGCTGATCTTCGAATGGTATCCCCATCACTATTGACAGGTGATTCGGATGAATCTTTCAACAACAAGGAGGTTGGTCGTCTGCCCTGACCAGATGATGAAATACCAATAACTGTCTCTTGTAATTTAGACTTTTTAGCAGGACTCAGGTCTGATGTACTTTTAGATTGTACTCCATTTTTCACCCTTAATACAGAAGATTGTGGGTCATTTGACTGATGCAACTTGGCAATGCCAACTTCAGCGAAACCTAGCCTATTTTCAATGTAAGATGGGGAAATATTGTTATGGTCTGTAGTGCACTGATTTCCCAAGACCTGCAAGGCGAGATTAGTAGGTCTTGTATGTGTTTGACCATTTTGTAAATAAACTTCTGTTTGGCGGTGTAAATTACTGTGATTTTCTTCTGGTGGATTTAAAGGACTGGTTTCATCAACTAACACATTATGATTAGCTTGTGGTCTAAAATTAGACGATGTCTCTCCCCTATTCACTTTATAATTCTTGCCAAACAAATTAAACTGGCTTAGTTTTAATCCTATAACTTGTGGTTTTATAAATTTGCCAAGTTTTTCACGAAATGATTTACTGTCACCGGACTTCTGGAAGTTTGAGACTCCATTACCAGGTACATTGGCCACTTTCGGACGAGCAGAAATGGGTTCACCATGAACTTGATTTTGTACATAAGGAATTGGGGGATTTCTATGTTGATTTAACACATCATTTTGAACTAAAGATGTTTCTAGATTATCACCAACAGATTCAAAGAGATTCTCCTGCAATGAGGTTGTGTCGTCACTACTTTCACCAACACCATTATTCACTAATCTATTACCGCTAACAGCCAACTCTTCATCACTACGCTTATGAGTATTCCTAGCTACCACTTGATTTCGACCTTGATTTGGTTTCATAGCAGCACTGTTTCTGGCTTGTGTGATATTGTTTGTTTTTAATGGTGGTGCTGGTGGTTTAGGGGTGTTATCACCATCGACGGGTGTAATAGGTATGACAGATTCAGTGGTTGAACCACTCATATCTTGATACCAGTTATAATTATGGCTACTATTAGAAAGATCATTTCGGTCAATATGTGACAATAATGGAATGGTTGAGTCTGGTGGACTATTGATTTGATTTTCACTAGATTGGGTGTCGGCCTCGTTTATGGTATGATTAGGCATAGAGTTGACCGCTTGTTTTTCTAGCTGATGTATAGTCTGATTTATTGTGGGTGTCATACCTAAAATTACAAAATCAAATTATTTTAAATACTTTTAAATTAGGAATTTTTGAAGATCAATTGGAGATAATGTCAAAAATAAAATTATGATTTAAAGAACATCAATATTGTGAGGTAAACAGCCCTTTACTACAATTAGTATTTAGAAGTGTGGAGGAAGTAACTCACCTCTGTGTTTTGAATCTTGAGCCCACATCATGATCATATCACTTAATCTTTCTTCAACACATAGTACAGTTAATCTAGCATCTGCATCGGCATCCCAACAATCGTCCATTGTTTCACGTAGAGATCTTACAGCCTACAGAATAACAAATCATGTCATCTCATTCATATCAAACCTAGCTGTCATTAGCCAGGTAGCTAGGTTAAAATATGCTCTCAACTCCTTACAGCTTAACTCCATTTTTGCATTCCCAGTGGCTTAGGGCATATAAACAATAAAATAATTTCTAAACACAATGTTAATTTCCTTTCAATTATTCCTCAGACCTTAAAAAAAAACAAAACTTAATGCCAGTATTCACACATTGTATAATCTAAGTTAAAATTGGAAAACAAAACAGCGTTACCTGATTGGTATCTTTCCAAATTTCAGAAAATTTAGGTCTGGTTTTATTTCTGCAAACTAAAAGCTGTAGTTGTTCGAATGTAGGATGTATGCCAGCTTCTGCCTGGTATGGTAACATGTAATCTGGAACTGGGGCACCTATGACAAAGATACAGATACTTAGCTTTCCATCTAATTTAATCTTAACCCTTTTCTACTGATATAACCTTATATAAGTCTTCAGATTTAAGACATTTATCAAACATTCACAGGATAAAAAAACATAATTTTTAACTAACATATTAAAATAAGCTAACATAAGGGCAAATTAGACAAATATATTACCTTGATACAGATCAATGCATCTAGTTGCTACCTCCCATAACACTAAACCAAGCGCATAAATATCTATCTGTTTTAACGAGGCTTCACAGTCGCGTAAATTAACAGCTCCATCTAGTAATTCTGGAGCCATGTATCGTAGTGTTCCCACCTATTTAAAATACACAACAAACATAAAGATATCTATAACGTTAATAGACATAAATATGTAGAGAAATGTTAAATTTGGGATAGAGAAAATGGTTATTAAATGGTCAAAAATATACAGGTAATAACAAGCCTCACTTTCCTGAATATAAGCAATGTCAGACAATGTGCCATGAGAAAATAGCTCAAAAACTTAACACTTAAAATTGAAAAATAAACAAATAAAATATACCATCATATACTCTTACCCAATGGCACCTTTTTTTGACTAAGAGCACTTCATGTTATAGATGCATCAGTCTCATAATGAAAAATAGTGTTGGATATTATTGCATCCATTGATCAATTTTAAGAAATTCGGTCCATGTTATGCCAGTGATTTAATTTGTGAACTAGCTTGAGGAATGTGTGAAATATTTTGGCACGGATAAATCTTTGTATCATGCTTCTAGAAACCCTCTGGACAAAACCTTTAAATTTAGATATTAAGATATTATTGGTTGGCATATCATTCCTTCTTGTCTCTTTAAGACTTGTAATCATTCTATAAGTGGTAAATATCATCTACTTACATCAGTTAAGGAAGTCTGTTCAGCATTTTCCGAATGGCCATTACGGAATAATTTAGATCCCATAGCAGACATACTAAATCCTAAGTCAGCTACGATACAGGACAGATCAGATCGAACAAGTATATTTCTACTGTTAAAATCACGATGTGCTACAGCTGGTTTAAATTGATCTGTAAATGAAAAAACAAATCTCTAACATATCAATGTCAAATTCCATGGCAATAATAATGTTTGGGATTTTCTAGTTTTCTGGCATCTCAGGTTCTCATCTCAAGATCCTGGAAACTGGTTAGACTGAAATAATTAAGAAAGCTGACTTCAAGGTCACCAGACATCCTTTGCAAACTGAGATTATAACCTTAACTATCATTTATTCAACATAACCAAATAAATGACATCAATGTTCTAATGCTCAAACAGCCTGTACTACAGTCCATCCTCACTAATTCCCATATTAAAATTATTTATAAAAGAAAGATAGCTTGCCAGGCAAGGTAATATACGCCCACTGGCAGCATTTAATTCAAATAAAAACTTTTCAGTGAGGTTACAAGTCGAATGAAATATTCAACCTTCCAACCTATTTTTTTCTAGGGTCTCTAGTTTTATTAAAAACTGTCAAGAATTGTACCTAATAACAACTCATTAAATATTTTTCGGTATTTTTATGATTTGCAATAGGGTTCACCCTTAATAATATTTTGATATTTTTAATTCTTAATAAGGCTCATCCTTGGTTGATATTAAACCATTTCAGCGAGTTTTGTCAAAAAGCAATGTTTAAAGTTGAAAGCGTTTTTGAAAACAGGCGCAATAACTGACACTAAATATTTTTCGATTTATCTGATTTTCAATAGGGTTTATCCTTGTGAGAAAACAAATACTAAAGCCAAGTTTCATCAAAATCCATTCAAAATTGTTCTTTCTAGAGTGTTTACGAGTTTAATTGAACGCGTTTTCAAAAACAAGTTCAATAACTTGTACTAAATATTTTTCGATTTTCAATAGGGTTCATCCTTGGGAGACAACAAATACTCCAGCCAAGTTACATCAAAATCCAGTAAAAATTGTTCTTTCTAGAGTGTTTACAAGCTAAAATTGAACGCGTTTTCAAGAACAAGGGCTATAACTGACAATAAATATATTTCGATTTATTTGATTTATAATAGGGTTCATCATTGGGTAATAACAAATACTCAAGCCAAGTTTAATCAAAATCCATTAAGAATTGTTCTTTCTAGAGTGTTTACAAGCTAAAATTGAACGCGTTTTCAAGAACAAGAGCAGTAACTCATACTGAAAAATTTTTCGATTTCGCTGATTTTCAATAGGGTTCATCCTTGAGTTATAACACACTCTCACACCAAGTTTCATCGAAATCGGTCAAGAATTGTGCCATGTAGAGTGTTTACGAGACAAAAATCGAACGTGTTTAAAAGAACAAGGGCAATAATTCATATTAGATATATTTTTAATTTTCAATAGGGCTCATCCCTTGCGATATCAAACAATTTCAGTGAGTTTTGTCAACATTGGTCATGAATTGTACCTTCTAGAGTGTTTATTAGCCAAAAAGTTAAACCCGTTTTCAAACACAAGGGCAATAACTGACACTAAATATATTTCGATTTATTTGATTTTCAACAAGGTTCATCCTTGGGTAAAAACAAATACTCAAGCCAAGTTTTATCAAAATCCATTAAGAATTGTTCTTTCTAGAGTGCTTACAAGCTAAAATTGAACGCGTTTTCAAACACAAGGGCAATAACTGATACTAAATATTTTTCGATTTAACTGAATTTCAATAGAGTTCATCCTTAGGTGATTACAAATACTCATGCCAAGTTATGTCAAAATCGCTCAAGAATTGTGACTTGTAGAGTGTTTACAAGGCAAAAATCCAACACATTCTATAGAACAAGGGCAATAATTCCTATTAAATATATTTCGATATGTGCTATTTTCAAAAGGGTTCATTCTTGGGTGATATTAAACAATTTCAGCAAGTTTCGTCAAAATCGGTCAATAAATGTGCTTTGTAGAGTGTTTACAAGCTAAAAATTGAACGCGTTTTCAAAAACAAGGGCAATAACTGATATAAATTTTTTTTCGATTTGACTGGTTTTCAATAGGCTTCATCCTTGGGTGATAACAAATACTCAGGCCAAGTTTCATTAAAATCCATTAAGAATTGTTCTTTCTAGAGTGTTTACAAGCTAAAATTGAACGCGTTTTCAAGAACAAGGGCAATAACTCATACTAAATGTTTTTCGATTTCGCTGATTTTCGATAGGGTTTATCCTTGAGTTATAACATACTCTCAAACCAAGTTTCATCAAAATCGGTCAAGAATTGCACGTTGAACAAGAACAAGGGCACGAACTCATACTAATTTTTTTCCGATTTCGCTGATTTTCAATAGGGTTCATCCTTGCGTGATCATAAACACTCATATTAAGTTTCATCTAAATCCGTCAAGAATTACACCGTGTAGAGTGTTTACGAGCAATTGTGGACGGACGGACGGACGGACCGACGGACGGATGGACGGACGGATGTGGGTGACGACAATATACGCCCCCCATTTCATGTGGGCGTATAAAAAGTACTCTAAAATATATCTTAAAACCATTCGTTTTGACCAATTCATATAAGCCTTACGATTTAAAAGAATGAGTTTAGACTTCTTACAAGAATAGCAAATGAGCACAATTATCAAATATTATTAAGGGATATTATACAACCGAAATACTGGTTGCTCACTTTAGTCCAATTATTCAAATTCAAGTCTAATTTTGAGATAAATCATAGTCAAAGCAGAAAAGTTTTATATTATGACATTCAAACAAAGAAAATTCAATAATATTTATTTCAAAATTACCAATAAAATTCACGCAAAAGTCTATCATCTTATAAATGTATAAAAATGTCTCATGGTAGTTTCAAAGTTTGTATAGGTTTCTGGATGTGAAATTAAATTTATCATAACCCATTTTTTAAGTAAACATTATAAATTGGCTGATGACATGCAGTTTATTTTAACAATAGAAGGCAGGTGACTAATAGCTTTTAAACCCCAGAAAATAACAAGTGTCAAACTCTATTTAAAAAAACAATATAAATGTGATTACCTCCTTTTGTGATGTCATTATGTAAATGAGCTAAACCTCGGGTGAATGAGATACACATTTTACATAAAGTGGACCAGTCAACTGTATTATGTTTTAAATAGCTAAATAACGAGCCACTTGGAATGTAGGTTAAAATCAACATATACTGCACATTGCCATCCTGGGACAAACGTTCATCAGATCCATAAAATTGTAGCAGACTATCATGTTCCATAAAAGGCAAAGAATAAATGTTCTTCTCATTAGAAAAATGTTGCTTATAGTTAGCAGAATAAATCTTTACTGCAACTTCTTGATCATTCAACAATCCCTTCCATACTTCACTGTAGCGCCCTCTGTTTAAAACAGACGACAACTTTAAATCTTCTAGCGTAAAATTTGGTGGTGGTGCCGATTCCATGATGTTTAGCGAGTCCATGGAGACTCGTTTCGACGTAACTAGCACGCGATACAAAAAATAAACAATAACAGTAACAACAGCAACAGAACAGACAGATACTAAAGATATGATGATAGTTCTTTCTCTGTAATGCTGGTCAAACTCTGGCATCACTGAAATAAAGTAAACCAAGAGTAAGATTACAGTTGCATTTCTACTTTAAAATGTAGGATTAAATATTGCTCAAAGCACCATTGCTTGAAAGAAAAGAAACAGGTTATAACTGATTTTAAAAAATATACTTCATTAAGACACTACATCTAAGATTAGCAAAGGCCACCTCACGTTTAGCTATCAAATGGTCCTTGCATATGATCAAACTGTAGTTTAA
Organism: Nipponacmea schrenckii; assembly: GCA_030562195.1. Taxonomy (NCBI): domain Eukaryota; kingdom Metazoa; phylum Mollusca; class Gastropoda; family Lottiidae; genus Nipponacmea; species Nipponacmea schrenckii. Next base: position 27,465,661 of record CM060199.1, read on the forward strand.
AAAGATTTTGGATTGTTCAAGTTGTCATATTCAGATGAGATAATGTACAGTTAACTGTTTTGGGAAATATATGGATGGTCTGGAAATGTTGTGAAAGAGATATGAATATATATCTACCTGGTATGGCTGTTGTATGGAGACTAGGAATATAAATATCTGTCATATTTTCATTACAAAGATGACCTGTACAGCAACAGAATTTAGATTGTTGGGAACTGTTGGTAGTTGGTATTGGTTTGGGTGCTGTATCTGATAAACAGTTGTTGCTGGTACATACAGCACCTCCTATCCAACATCCTACGAAACATAAAATATAGATAAAGTTTATAATTACAAAAAGATAAAGGTTTGATTGCTAAAATTATAATTACAAGATGAGCTTTTCCTTTCCTTTTTTATACGCCCACATTATAATGTGGTCGTATATTGTCATCACCCCTGTCCATCCGTCCGTCTGTCGGTCTGTCTGTCCGTCCGTCCTTCAACAATTGCTTGTGAACGCGATGGAGACTACAGTTTTTGTCGGACTTGAATGAAATTTGCTGTGATCATTTATATTGATGAGATCTCAGACAAGTTCGAAATTGGTGATTTTTCGATGAACGGTTTTTGAGTTATTGAACTTGAATTAGTCAAAAAGCGTCAAAATTGGCTTGTGAACGCGATAGAGACTACAGCTTTTATCGGATTTGAATGAAACTTGCAATGATCATTTATATTGATGAGATCTCGGACAAGTTCGAAATTGGCGATTTTTTCGACGAACGGTTTTTGAGTTATTGCACTTGACTTAGTGAAAAAGCGTCAAAATTGGCTTGTGAACGCGATAGAGACAACAGTTTTCAATGGATTCGAATGAAACTTGCTGTGATTATTTATATTGAAGAGATCTCATATAAGTTTAAAATTGGCGATTGTTCGATAAACAGTTTTTTAGTTATTGCCCTTAAAATTGGCTTGTAAATGCTATAGAGCCTACATTTTTCATTGGATTTGAATGAAACTTGCTGTGACCATTTATATTGATGAGATCTTGGACAAATTCACAATAGGCTATTTTTCGATTAATGGTTTTTGAGTTATTGCACTTGACTTAGTTAAAACCCGTCAAAATTGGCTTGTTAATGCAATAGAGATCACAATTTTCATTGGATTTGAATGAAATTTTGTGTCATCATTTATATTGATGAGATCTTAAACAAGTTTGAAAGTGACTATTTTTTGGTGAACATTTTTTTAGTTATTGCCCTTGACTTAGAAAATTAGCTAGTAATTACAATAGTGACTAATCATCTGATTTGAATTTGGTGTGAACATTTATATCGAAGAAAACTTGAATTAGACCTAAATAATGTAAGAGTTTCTGCCTGTGTTAAAACAGAAAATATATTTTAAAGTGGGCATATATTGCTAGGCAACCACTTGTTATAACTGTGGACATGGTCATCATCATTATCACTGACATTATTTTCATATCAGATCATTTTTCAATATAAGGGTACATTTCTCACTTGTTAAATATCAAATGGACTTAGAACGAATATGATATAGAAAAAAGATCTAGTTGTTCGTATGGGCCCGTTAAAGATCCTCGACAGTTGGAAATTGCAGAAAGAGTAGGCTAATGCCCTTCTCCCGGAAAAATTTCCCCCACTGGACACTGCATAGCATTGCCCATCTTAGCCCAGGTGCAGAAGAGTAGGACATAAAACTCTGTTCATTTCACTTCATTTATGTTCATTAGTAACCCGCAAATTCCTCATATCACACAATATAAAAACTGTTGTTAGCACAAAGCTAAAATTTGATTTCAACCAAAAGACAGAAGGGGTGAAGAGAGGTGCTATTTTGTGAACCATGCACCTTTATCACCAACAGAAGTCAGAAGAAATATCAGGAGGTATATAGACAATAAGATAAAAAAAAAAGATAGCTTGCCAGGTAACATACACCCACATATCTTTGTTAAATCATTTTTGCAGTTATCATTATCAATCCCAATGCTCACACCAAGTTTCATCTAAATCCATTAAAATTTTGACGCGATTGTACTCACAACAAAATTAACAGCAGGGGCAATAAGTCAAAAAAGATTGTCTAAAAATCGTCAAATTCGAACTTGACCACTGTCTTATCAACTCCAATGCTCAAACAATTAAAATCCATTGAAAATTGTGCCCACAACAGATGTTGATGGACAGACCGACACCACAGGGTGACAACAAAATATGTGCACATGTGGAGGTATAATGAACTGACTATATAAGAATGCAGATATTTCTCAATATCATTATCACAATAAAAAAAATACTTTAGAAGTTTACAGTCTTTAGATAAAATCTGCCTGCCATTATTATATGAGGAAGTAGAGTAAAATATGTAAAGATAAAAATATATAGAAAACATTATAGGGCCAGTGTATAAACTTTTCCAGTAATTCAACCTGTAGCAAAGAAAAGCAAACATAGGAACTGAACTTGCATCTCTTCAATTGGGCAATTTGAATGATCATTTTTTGTGCAAATGAATGAGATAGCTTTTAAGACCTATATTTTCTGCTTTCACAAAGACTTACTAAGACCAATAACACATGGGATTTTAAAGTTTCAAATGAAAAATATTTTAGATCTTAGATAAGTTTAATTTAATAATTCTGTGAAATAAAATGAAGGTCTATCAGCTGGTTATCATCCTAAGTGATCAAATAACTATAGTTGTTTCTTTTATGATATACAGTTGGTCTGATTGATAAAATAATCTGCCATTTAAATCACTTTCAATATAATAAGCATACAAGATACCATCCACATCTGAACGAAACTTTCTATCTAAATTTTCACGTTATGGCGGAGTAAAGATACAGAAATTCCTGGAAACTAGTTTATCTTTTAAGTAAAACAATCATTATAAACATAATCATATAAAATATAAAAAGCTCATTTTAATACATTGGCTGCGTGAAGATGGAGAAATTAACAGCCCTTTAAAGTCTGATAAAGTATATTTATTATAACTATCATTATCTCTATCAATACAGAGTACCCTGTGTATAGGCATACTTGTACAAAGGAACATCTCTAATCTTCCAATCTGACATAAGATAAGGATGAACTGAAGACTATTTGACCGCTACATTTACAGTTACTAACATTATTTACATAAAGACTACCTCAAACACATTATCAGATACACTGAATCATATAAACTCTACATTCCCAGAAAATTTTATTAATGGGTGTCAAACAAGTGGAACTGGCTTGCTAGATAAGCAGAAGTATAAATTTCTATCAGTTTTTTATGTCAATTTTGCTTCATCTCTGTTGACAGACGTAAGAAAAAAGGCCTGTTTTCTGCAACACCGTCTAAATAATATTTACATTGAGTCTCACAAGTTGTGATAAGTCTGGCAATAACCTTGCCATTTTTTTCCTTGAACAAAGAAGTCTTTGATAAAGGCTGGAATCAACTTGTCAGTTATGGTTTTATCGAGTGATAATCAGTCAAAACAAATTTACTGAATCATATCAAGTTATTTTCATAAGCAGCATGTTACCCGTTTGAAAAGTTGAAAATGCTATCTCTTTTCCTCAACAGAATTACTTCCATGCTACATTGACATTATACACCATGTAGATTGTATATTTAAATTATATTATATCATGTAAATAAACATTAAGTGTGAAACAACAAATCTTATTTTCAAATGGTTTCTACAGATGAATCAAGTTTTGAGATGAGAAATCTTGGATATTTATTTAAGTAAATAAAAGATAGCATTGATAAAGATATCTTCAATATTTTCATATGAAAATATTTGTGTAATGCAAAAAATCTGCAAACAATCAAATTCAAGTTAGATGGCAATCCAAAAAATGATAAAAACAAATTCAAGAATTTAATCCAATTTCATACAACTGCATATTTATAATAGTAAAAATAATCACATGTGGCACTGAGTGGGACTTTGCTAATGTGACAAATTGCAAGATACTCTGAAAAAAAATCAACATTCTAGGTGAATTAGGTCACATTCCAGAGCAGTCAAAAGCTAGAAATTTTTTTTTTTGGAAGGTTGTGAAACCAGAAGATTCCTGGGTCATTACATATGAGAGTACGGCAGATAGCCATGGCCAATGACCTTGTAAAAGGTTAGGTCAACAAAGGTCACAAAACATAATTATCAAAAGTTCAAAAGTTCATTCAACTGGAAGTAGTCTTCAGAATTGAAAAATAAAAGCATTGTTGGGTATCTCACTTCAATGACCTTTGGCTCACAGAACAAGGTCAATAAAGGTCAAGGTCGAAATATTTTAAAATTTTAAAATCTGTTAATTTGTTTGAACTAATAGTTTGAAAATACTTTTGTCAAAAATTTGTTTTGAAACAGCTACAAAACCGGAATTAGATGTCAGAGGTCAAATATTAAAGTTTCAGTTAATAGCCAAGGTCAATGAGCTTTTACCTACTTATCGTCAAGGTCAAGGTCCTGAGATATAAGACTCCAAACTTTAAAAAAAATTGGCCTTCTAGTTTAATTTGCAATTTTTCAGTTCTTTAATTGACATCAAAATCAGTCAAATCAGATGAGCCTTATGTCAGAAGAAAAATTGTCGCATTTCAGGAAAATCACAATAGTAGCCAAAATATTACTTATGGCCTAGTTTTTATTTTAAAATCGACCAGTTTTCAACTTAGGTCACCAATCAGTGTAAGTTTCAATGACCCGTTTTAATTAGACTAGAAGTTAGCCTTTTGAACTTTGAACCCAAATTTTGGCTATGCCCATTTGTACAGATGTCTTTATTTGCACCCAAATTTGAACTCAATTAGACATAAATAAAAAACAAAATGCTTGTTTTTTAAATTCAAAATTATTTAATTGCTATTGTATTTCATATATGTACGTAGATTCTAAAAACTCCAGCAAATACGAACAATAATTAATCCTTTTTGATTAATGCACTGTGACATGTCCGGTTTTGCAAAAAAGTACCTTATTATACACGACCAGATAAACTAAAATTATCAATTTTTGCTGTATTTAAGGGGGTTGACAACCTTATCGTTCGAGGTGTATTTCAATCAAGAAACGTATTTAGTTGATATCCATTCTATTTGGCATTAAAAAAAAATCATGTAGTAAAATTTTTGCTTCAGTAGTTTGTCAGATATCAGTCCCTAAAGACAATCTATTTATAGAACACAATGGGGTAATCCTCTATGTAGACGTACAATTTACGTTGTCAGTTGACATTTTTGAGTACTACGTCATCAGCTAAATAAACCTTTTCTACGTTTGTCCAATGACATTACATTTGTCGTTCAGATTTGTATTGGGGGAATCCAGAATTCACGTGATTTCCCATAAATCTTTACATCACATGTAAACAGAGAAATTTTATGATTGGAGGGTAGGGGTGTTTTGACATGTGCTAATCCATTGTTTTAGCACTCCAATTATGTGGTTATCGGTGCATATCGATGCCTAAAAGGTGCTTAAAGATTTCTACAGCATGAAAGACAATCTTTTAACAACATGATCGTTAATTACGTAAGGTTTACATGCATTTGCAAAATGTTGAAAACAACTGCCATTTTTCAAAAGGATATCTCGCTTACAATTTATCCGATCTTTACAAACTTTGGTTTCAGCTGAAGCTTACGATGTCCTCTATAACTTTACTTTGGCTTTTTTTATAAAATGAATAGTTTTTTAAAAATTCAATTTTTCGTAAATGCACACTCAAAATTTTGATTTCTATCAATATCTTCAAAACAAACCAAAATTTTCCAAAAAGCCAACGTAATGTTGTAGAGATACATGTAGACTTGTGTTGTGCAAAATTTCAAACTTATATTTTAAATAGCCTAATAGATATGCTAATTTTAAGGGAATAATTGACGTTTTTTTTTCGTTTATACCCTATTTCTCAAAGTTGAGATGTCATAAAGAAAATTATTTTTATATTTTTGGATAGCTGAAAGTCCCCTCTTTCCATTGATATTTAAATATTTCAGATAGGTGGAAAAGAAGTGGTTGAAATCGTCTATTTTGTGTACATAGGTTAAGGGTTGTCAACCCCCTTAAATACACTTATCTCTATGAATTTTTTAAGTAAGCCAAATTAAAAAATACCTCCTCATAGACAATATATTAAATATTATTTGACCTAATTTTCAAAGTAATGGATTAAGTGGGTTTACCAGCTGGTCCTTGGTCAAACCTATTGGCATTGATCTTTCCTAGGATTATCCGTACCCAATTACAGCTGGAATTATGAGTGAAGATGACTTATTCAAGGTCATCGAATTTTCACATTCCATTCGAGATTAGAACTCATGTCTGACATTTTCAACGTATCCAAGCAAATGACATCATGACGTTAAGAACCAGCACTCTAACCGCTGTGTATAGAATTGAAGCTGACAGAAAAACGATACTTATCTCTTCAAATGTGGACAGCAAAGTGATAAGACTGGAAAACACATATGATATAATATGTGTTATAAACAGTATTATTATTATTTACTTTGAATATAATACACGTTGTAGCCTAGGTTAGTATGTTTGCATTAGAAATCAAAAGTTGCTCCACTAAAATGACCTGCCACAGCCAATTAAATCATATAGCGTTATGTGATCAGTGGAGATACTCTACGCCCTTCAAATGAAATTTTATAAGTTTGTAAAGAAAAGATCCCTGGAAATACGTGCATGGATTTTTGTTAACAATTCAAGGCTGTTTCAGTGTATTCACGCAGATTAGTTGGGCTAAATGCTGTCAGACTGTAAGTTAATGCGGGAATTTGGACAATTACACTAAGCAGATGTAGCTATTGCAACTGCCCTAAAGTGCTATCCACGGCTTTTGTATAATGACAGAACAGGTTACAGGTAATACTACCTCTTAGGATAACTTTTTTTTTAATTTTACCAAATTGTGTTCTTTTTATAAACAGAATCGCTCTATAATACATGGAATTATAAAAACCAAAGTAAAAATCCATTACACTAAGTAATTGTGAAACAAGCATAGAAATGTTTTTCAATAATTACTTACTTTAATGGATAATCAAGTTCTACAGATATTCTCTCATATAGTAATGACTCCTGGTAAGTTCAGCTAAAGAATATACAGTAAAAGTCCTTCATGCGACCACGCCCATTCTGCGACCGCTCGTTGTAAGCGACCGCCTCAAATTCCCCCTGACGATATTTCAATAAAATTTATGCTTATTAAACGACCACTCCTTCAACGCGACCAGCGACCACCGAAATTGAAGTAAATTGGCCAATTATCACCTAATAAACGACCACACTAATCATTAATTAACACGAATTACTGTTAATAGGTGTTAACGAGTAGCCTACCGCTAATTAACCCTTTAATCCGTGTTCAATAGTGAGTGAGTCATGTCACTCTAAATTGTCTTTAAATAGGCTAATACATCAGGAAATTTCATTCTCATTGAATTCACAATCATCATGTCGTCAAAATCTAGTAGAAAATGTCTTACTCTCGAAGATTGGGTCAAGGTCATCAATCTAGCTCAGTCGGGTCATAGTGGTCGCCAGATAGCAGAATCTCTCGGTGCTGGTTAAACCCAAATTCAGTCAATTTTAAAATGAAAGGCAGAAATATTAGATGATTATGAACATAATGCTGCTCCCAATCGTAAACGGGCCAAGCGGGCCACAGGTAATGAAGAAGTTAATGAGTTGGCTACATGTGATAATGTTTTGGGCCCGATAGATTGGAATAAATCTGCACAAGAACTTTTAAGTGAAGAAATTACTTCAAGGGGGAATGAGTCAGTGTGCAGACTCCAAAATGATTGACTATTTTACTACAAAAATGCAGATTACAATGCATGAAAAACAATCTAAAATTATTTATAATTGTTTGTGGTTATTGTTGTTATTAAACCATTATAAATGTATGATGTACCTTCTCTTCTAATGACCCTTGATCCTATTAAGAGACCACCCCCTGTAAGAGACCTCTTTGCAAATTTCCCCTGGGTGGTCTCTTAAAAGGACTTTTACTGTATACTCTAATTGACCAAGTTTGAGACTTTAAGCTTAATGTCCATTTCAAGAGTAAGTATTTCTTTAATATAATTACAGGAATGACAAATATCTCATAGGAAACTGGAAAGATGCAAACAGTCCCAATACCCCAAAAAGTTAAAAAAAAAACCTTGATAACCTCCTTAAAGAACCAGTGTCAATTTACACATTATATCATTATAACAAAGAAAATTATGTATCAGATCATGAAAGAGGTCTTGTGTAGAAATTGTAAGTTGCTCTATGAAGTGGTTCTCATACTCATACTTAAAAAAAAAAAAACTATTATTATGACATGTTTATCAGTTCAATCTGTGAATATTTAATTTCTAAAAATTTAGTGGTGTTAAAATACATGCCATTATTACACTTCAAACTAGACATAAAGAATAACAATATTTTAGACAAAATAACATGACTAATTGCTATTACACTTTAAATAAACTATAAAGGTCTGCCTACACAGTGGTGTACATGTTGTTGATTCACAATGTTTTATGTAACAGATATAAAACAAGCCTGGATTATGACGTCACTATCATATATACTGTTTACTTTGAAAAGTTATTTATTTTGGTCAGGTTGTTCTGAAATTATAACAGACAAAAGTCCAGAATAAGCTACAGTGAAACCTCGGTAATCTCGATGTTCCGTTTAACTTGAGGTCCTTGCGCGGTCCCGGCAATATTCTTCTATAATCCCTTTAAAAAAAGACATTAATCTCGAATTCGGGAAACTCGATTAACTGGATATGTCGACCTAATCTCGCAGTCCCATCAAAAACATTATCAATTAAATCACTATGTGTATCTCGAAGTCATCATCTTACCGATAACACACGTATGTATAATCCTTTGTTATTCATTCTCTCGCGACAATCAACATAATTAACACCAATTAAATGGCTGATTAGTATTACTCTGTAGGTCTATAAAACGAAACAATGTCTCTCAATGGTCATTTTCATGTCTCATCATGTGTTTAATGGAGAAATCTAACGAAGGACCCGTTACCGGGGGATAGTTGGATCGTCTAATTCCCAATTGCAATTTGTTACCGTAATGCCGGTTTTTCCAATGACGTTGTAGTACCAGAAGAAACAGAAGATTCCGACGAAGACGCCCCCCTCTCTTTTATTCGATCCAGAGTGTGTATGTCAGTTACATTACAAGAGTATGCTGCGATTGATGATAATTTAGCCACCACAGCAGAAATCACAGCTGACGTTATTGTGCAGGAAATCATGGACAGTAGAAGTATTCAGGAACCCAAACCCGAAGAAGATGATATTCACGAAGAACCGATATTGGGCAAACTAAATGTGATGTCATGAAGTCCCTTGAAACTCTGGACAGGTGGATTGCGATGACCGAGTGCACAGACGATTTTCCCCTATTGTTGATACACTTAGAGAACGAATAGGCACCGAGGATTTAAAAGCTCGATTTCATGTTCAGAAAACGATTACTAGTCTTTTCCAAAAAATGTAAACAACTTGTAAGATTGAAAAGCATTGTTTTATTATTAATATTAATTGATATTGTTATATAAATTGTTAGATAATGAATAATACATGTAGTATAAATAAAATTATCATTGATACATATCGATCTCGTTATATTTTCATACAAGGGAAATAACTCCACTTAATAGATTTCAAGATGGCGGCTAAATCCCATGATCGTTTGTCTCGAGGTACTGTTTATCTCGAAGTATTCTTATAGCACCGCCGACTTCGAGATAACGAGGTTTTACTGTATTTACATCCTTATAATCTTGCTTAGTTTTCATGCATCGTGCAGTTCTTTGGTACAATTTTTTGAATTAATAGAGTGTCTGCTATCAATATCACTTTTCAGAATGAAATGTTCTTCAACAATGGATTGGTAACATACATTTTTGCCAAAATTTGTTGTAAAGATGAAACATGCAGGTAAAAATTGGAATGTCATTACATTTTGGACCATGTTCAACTTTGTCAGGAGAGCTGTCTACAGGATCAAACATTTGTCCACGAACAAAGTCATACAAATGTATGGTAATGTTTTGAAGAAATGTTTGATCTTGTAGCTGATGCTTTTGTTTTCTAAAGTGGTACAGATTGAGCATGATCTGTTGGTAAAGCTATTTTGCATAATTTACTATTGATTTCAGTTCCTTGGTATCAAATTTTAAAAACCTTTCTTGAGTAGTTACAATCCAAGTTGTAAGGTAATGTTAAAAATAAAATAAGCTAATGTACTAATGGCTGTATATAAGTACTATAAATTAAGAATATATAAAGTATGTCTGAGTACGGAATTAATACTAGTTATCTAGAAAATATACACCAAGGTCGCACTGAGCCAGACATATTGATCACTCTCTTTTAGAAATTTTCTCCCAGACACACTTCCAGCAAAATAAACCCAAGAACAAGGAAATGTCAAGCCCACATTCTTTAAAATTCAATACCGTTTGTTTCAGACAACAGGCTTCCTATCACACTTAAATTAACAGTAGAATCAAACCTTTAACAATGAGTTGCCATAAATATTGATGTATGCCAAAAATATGTTCGAGTGAAATATTGAACATATCTTATAATTCTACACTGACTTTAAAGAAAAAGTATGTTAGAGTTTTTCACACTATTTTACTCTATGTAAGTTTGCCATGGTACAACAAACAACAAACAACCATATGAAGTGTCGAATTCCAGAAATTAAATAGTTTTTTTATGCTATAGTTTTTTTTCACTTCAATGACCAACTGTAGAATGACTATCAGTAACAATAATAATAATAAGTAGAGCCACTTGTGGCTAATGTCGCAAATTGCAAAAAACAGACCTAAACATCTCATTTTCTGGGATAAACTGGCCAAAGCAATAAGGTATCTGTGTGCAAGGTAATTTTTTAAAAAACGTTATTTCCTACAAACGTAATATGCTGACCCATTTATATGGAAAACTGAAAATTTACCCGTATGTGCAACGCCCATCTTATTCTTTTCAGCGTGAATCTAATCACATTCAAAATGTATATTCACAGTACAAATTTGAAGTTTGTACATCCAATAGATCACAAGATATACACACATACATTTCAAAAAAACGTAAATACAGCAAAATGTACTTTTATTTTTAAAAATTGAAATTTTTGAAAAACTTTTGTTATACTTCGTTTGAAACAGGACAAAAAGCACCTTAAGAATGTAAAAAAATTAACATTCTAAATTAATTAGGTCATGCTCTAGAGCACTCCAAAGTTGCAAATTTTGCTGTTTTCGGGCAGCTATAAAAACCGTAAGTTGACGTCGGAGGTCAAAGGTCAAAGTATCAACTGATAGCCAAGGTCAATGACCTTTGACTTACCAAAGGTCAAGGTCACAACAAATAAGCCTCCAAACTTTGAAAAAATTCAACCTGATGTTGCAAAATTGCAAAACCAAAATTCAAAATCAGACAAAAACTTTTTTAACCTATGTTGATCTATTTCAAATGAGCCACATTTCGAAAAATATCTAAGCTACAAAATTTGCCATATCCACCACAATTCGAAAAAATATAAATTGTGGTACATTTAAAGGCTGTTCCCCATACTTGCATGACTTTTTTTGACCAAAAGTTATTGTGACACCTGGAATTTTAAGTAGCAACAGTGGCACTAGTTGAATTCAATGCTCAGCATGTATGCTGACATATCATCTTTTGTTAAATATGAAGTGCAGAACTCATTGCTCTTTCTGCAATTAATAGCATCATCTATCAATTGAAGGCTCATAAAGATAGGAGTTTTGCAAACGGATAATTACTGGAAGATTAGTTTTAAATAGAATGAATAATACCTTCATCATATAGAAATTGAATTCAACATTTTCAATTACCAACTAATTATAACGGTAAATTATTTGTTATTCACCATTCTTTTTTTTTTTTTTAAATATTTAAAGTGGACAAAGAGCATGTTTCTTCACTGCCAAGAGCATGGTCTTGTTTTGATTATCCTAATACAATGTAAATTAATAAATAATACATAAGAAATATTAAAGATTTATAGAAAAAAATCATAAAACTAGAGCCACTTGTGGCACAGAGTGGGACTTTGCTAATGTCGCAAATTGCAACAAAAAGACAGAAACATCTGATTTTCTAGGATAAACTGGCCAAAGCAATAAGGTATCTGTGTGCAAGGTAATTTTTTTAAAAAAAACGTATTTCCTACAAACGTAATACGCTGACCCATATATAAGGAAAACTGAAAATTTACCCGGATGTGCCACGCCCATCTAATTCTTTTCAGCGTGAATCTAATCACATTCAAAATGTATATTCACAGTACAAATCTGAAGTTTGTACATCCAATAGATCACGAGATATACACACATACATTTCAAAAAAACGTAAATACGGCAAAATGTACTTTTATTTTCAAAAATAAAAAATTTCAATTTTCATTTTAAAATCTTTTGTTATACATCTTTGGAAAGAGGACAAAAAGCACCTTAAGAATCTAAAAAAATTAACACTCTAAATTAATTAGGTCACGCTCTAGAGCAGTCCAAAGTTGCGAATTTTGCTGTTTTCGGGCAGCTATAAAACCGGAAGTTGAGGTCAGAGGTCAAAGGTCAAAGTATCAACTGATAGCCAAGGTCAATGACCTTTGACCTACCAAAGATCAACGTTACCAAAGGTCAAGGTCACGAGAAATAAGCCTCCAAACTTTGAAAAAATTCAACCGGATGTTGCAAAAATGCAAAAGCAAAATTCAAAAATCGGCTCCCACAGTTTTTTTCGTAATCGACTGAAGCTACAAGAAATGTAAACATCACGGAAATTAGACATAACCCTGAGGCCCCATTTTGAGTTTTACAAAAAAGTAACATTTCAAGATGGCGGCCAAAGTTTCACTTCCGGTTCGGATTTTTTCTTCTTCGTTTTTTTGTCTTCTAATTTAATTAAGATTGACATAAATTTTGTTGCGCTACATCAATTACAGCACAAGTAGGTCAACCGGAAGTTTAAACCCTTTTTACGTTGAAACCGGAAATAAAGCAAAAATTTTGACTCTGCCAATGTTTTTAAATTCATGACACTTGAAGGCACCCAAATTTTCAGATCAATCGGTCTTAAAATAGCAAAGTTGCAAAAAAGTGCAAAATACGGCAAAAAAATGTGTGCTACGAATTTTCGAATTTCGAATTTTTTCAACTGCTATCTTGTTTGAAACTAGTTCAAGTTTTTAAAAATGCAAACCCGAAGAAAATCGATCAAAAATTGCGACATCTAGAGCCATTTTCCTACTTTTTTGGTTAGTTGCAACGCAGCACTTCTGGTTTTGCAAAAAAGTTCCATTTTATATTTATGCAACACGTTGCCACTATAGAAGGTCTAGAGAAGTTGTGAAAAAATTGCAACTATTGTAGCCTAGGCACAGTGAGGTGTGTAAATTTCGAAAAAAAAAAAAAAAAAAAAAAAAAAAAAAAAAGAATTGACAAACCGAAAACAAACTGGGACTTTGCGGTAGCAAAGTCCCACAATAAAATATTGTATTACTTTGATATGTTAAAGCCCAAGTGGACTTCATATAAATAAAATCTAGAATTCAGGTAACTAAAACCTAGACATCATATGAATAAAATCTAAACTTCATATAAATAAAACCTAGACATCATGTAATTAAAATCTTGACATCATATAAATAAAATTTGGACATCATAAAAATAAAATTTGGACATCATATAAATAAAATTTGGACTTCATATAAATATATTCTGAACCTCGTACAAATAAAATCTAAACTTCAGACAATTTAAATCTGGACATCATATAAATAAAATCTAGACATCATATAAACAAATCTGGGCATCATATAAATAAAACCTAGACATCATATAAATATAATCTAGACTTCATATAAATAAAACCTAGACATCATATAAATAAAATCTAGACTTCATATAAATAAAACCTAGACATCATATAAATAAAATCTAGACTTCATATAAATAAAACCTAGACATCATATAAATAAAATCTAGACTTCATATAAATGAATCTGGGCATCATATAAATAATAATAATCTGGACATCATATAAATAAAACCTAGACATCATATAAATAATAATAATCTAGGCTTTATGTAAATAGAATCTGGACTTTATGTAGTCATACAAATAAAACTGAAAACTATGTTTCATGCGAAAAAAGAGCAAGATGGAATTTTATGTTGGCATCTATTTCCATAAAAAGTCGCAATATGATGTATGATGTGTATGAAATATTAAACAATAAGTCCCAAGCATCAAACAAAGTCGGCACCAGAAAAATAACTGCAACATTTTATTGGCTTGACATAGGAATCTTAGTGTAAGGAATATGAGAAAGATTCCTTATAATCTTCCAGAAAATCTTTATGTAATTGCATAAAGTTTATTGAAAGAAAGCTGCAAAACATATGAAATTATAACATGTGTAATACAATCCAAAACCAGTCAGACATAAATGCTAAACCAGTTCTATAACCACTTTTGGCAAGGACCAAATTCAAATTCCCAATCTTGTTTCCTGGGTAGAAATATATAAAAGTTAAGGGTATAAAAACAAATGTTCCATTATAGGATGATCCTAAAACCCAGTACTTTCTATTATTTTTTACCCATATAATATACCTAATCTGCTTAGGTATGTGCATAATAAATACTGTTATTATAACATCTTACATAATACTTGACCTAGAAAATCCTTCTGTTTTTAATAATTCCTATTTATATCTAAATGAAAAGATATTTGGCAATGTATAGTAAGAAAAAAATAACTCATTAAATTTTACATTTTGTCTTGCAAAAATCTTAAATAAACATTGTTGGCATACCTACAGATTTTTTTATTCAGCAGCTCAATTTTCTTCAAATTTCTTCAAAACTTCAATAATGATTAGAAAAGAATTCAGTAATACTCAACTATTAGCATATGTTTTGACAGTTTTTGAATTATTATTCGCATGTGTTTAAAAATAATAACATAATTACAGAGAAACATACCAAATCCAAGGAAATATTTTATTACAATCAGATACAAATATTTTTAAATGTGGTAAGAGAAAATCTATGAGTATAAAATGCGAAAAAAAGAGATTTGAAGATGCCAAAACATCTTATTGAAGCTTCAGGGCAATTAGGCAGTCATAACACTACATTGAGTGTCATTTTCAATCTGCAAATTTTCTAATTTGAAAGATCTTGATAAAGGTATTCTTGCACCCCATTGGAATGTAAATTCAATATAATGAGTCAACTGTCTCTTTTTCATAGAAATTATTGTAAAAGTAATATTCAAAGGCCATGGTTTACCCTTTTTGAGACTTGATTTGAATATAAATAAATAGTCATAGAAGTACTAGAACAAAAAATACATGGAATGTATATGTACAGTGAAACCCCTCCATACTGCATCCTCTATAAACCAGCTTCCCTTGTAAACCAGCATATTTGAAAAGCTGAATCACTATATAATACATAGGAGATAAATCGCAGAAAACTGGCACCCCCTCTTAAACGCAATCCGGAATTGAAATCAGGTCTCAAACTTTGAGAAGTAGTTAAACTATATTTATTTGGTCAGTCTAAAAGGGCATCTAAATTCGTTTATGGATTAACTTAAGTTAATCCTTTGACAATATTAAAGATGAATATGACACTGATCCAATTTAAATATCAATTTCTATTCTTTCAACTCATTGATTATTACTCTCTTCACATTTTATTTCAATGTTTGGCCATTTTACTGAATGTTTAAATCATAATGTCAAGGTGTCGATCTGAATCTTACAGAGAAGATAAATCTCAAGATTTCTGAAAAATTTACCACTCCTTGGGTGAACCGGCATTTATAATGGTTGCGATAGCGGTTTAGAGCGACTTCTAATTGCAAATTTTGAATTGAAAATATTATCATTGGCACTGTTGTTACATGTCTGACACAAAATTTAAAATGTCCATTGCAAATTGATTTGTGCTGAACACGTTCTTTGGCCCAATTTCTGGAGTTATTTCATGCCTTGCACTATATATGATAGGTCTTTTCTTTATATTACAGTATTAAAAAATGTTGAGTCATCATTTTATCTTTCAAATACAGGTAATTCTTTTGGATCTCAAAGCTATTGACACTGAGCTTTGAACAATATTATAGATTAACTTAGTTAAAATATGCCCAGTTCTATGGTATGATTAGTCAACTGGATGTTATTTCTGTAAAACTACAAGGTACCATGATCTGATTACCATACTGAGGTGAGATGACAGTCTTTATGCATACGCATATAAGTTTGATCTAGGGTGCAAAAAGAAGCAGTTGTGTATGAAGAAATATGAAATATAATATTTTAACTAGTTTGGCAGCCATGTTGTATTTATAGAATGTTTAAGTTATGTTTTAAAACTGTACATCTGATTAAATAAATATTATTAATGATTAGGGTGTTTTATATAAATAAACACAACTGGACTGTTATCAGCTAAAATACACACAAGCTATTCAGAAACAAGATAAACTTTGATGAAATACCTTTAATAAAAAATATGAACAAGGATTTTCTGTCAGATTTTCCTTATTGATAGTATGAATGTTATTAGAAATTGTAGCTTGTTAATATTACAATGGACAAGTAAAGGTAAATTGTCCAGAACATAATATTGGGTACTGCAAAGTCCCAGTTTGTTTGCGGTTTGTCAATTCCTTTTTTTTTTTTTTTTTTTTTTTTTTCGAAATTTGTAATTGATGTATCGCAACAAAATTTATGTCAATCCTAATTAAATTAGAAGACAAAAAAAAGAAAGAAGAAAAAATCCGGACCGGATTTAAAACATTGGCTGCCATCTTGAAATAACACTTTTTTGTAAAACTCAAAATGGGGCCTCTACGGTAAGAGCGATTTGTGTGTTGTTTATATTTCTGGAAAGCTTAGTCGATTGCGATCAAAATGTTGGTAACCGATTTTTGAATTTTGCTTTTGCATTTTTGCAACATCCGGTTGAATTTTTTCGAAGTTTGGGGGCGTATTTCTGGTGACCTTGACCTTTGGTGACCATGACCTTTAGTAGGTCAAAGGTCATTGACCTTGGCTATCAGTTGAGACTTTGACCTTTAACCTCCGACATCTACTTCCGGTTTTATAGCTGTTCGAAAACAGCAAAATTCGCAACTTTGGGCTGCTCTAGAGCGTGACCTACTTAATTTATAGTGTTAATTTTTTCCGATTCTTAAGTTGTTTTTTGTCCTCTTTCCAATGATATTTAATAAAAGTTTGTAAAATGAAAATTGAAGTTTTTGATTTTTGCAAAGAAAAGTACATTTTGCCGTATTTTCGCTTGTTAGAAATGTATGTGTGTATATCTCGTGATCTATTAGCTGTACAAGCTTCAAATTTGTACCGTTAATATACATTTTGAATATAATTAGATTGCCCTCCAAAAAAACGAGATGGGCGTGGCACATCCAGGTAAACTTCAATTTCACCATTTATATCGGTCACCGAATTACGTCTGCAGGAAATAACGTTTTTCAAAAAAGTACCTTGCATACATATACCTCATTACTTTAGCCAGTTTATCCGGAAAAATCAAATGTTTCTGCCTGTTTGTTGCAATTTTGCAAAATTTGCAAAAAAAAATAGTTTTTTGTTTTGTTTTGGGGCTTATTTCTAGTGACCTTGACCTTTGGTGGCCTTGACCTTTACAAGGTCATAGGTCACTGACTTTGGCTATCAGTTGACAAATTGACATTTGACCTCCGACGTCTACTTCCGGTTTTATATCTGCCCGAAAACAGCAAAATTCACAACTTTGGACTGCTCTAGAGCGTGACCTAATTAATTTAGAGGGTTATTTTTTTCAGATTCTTAAGGCGCTTTTTGTCAACTTTCCAACGATGTATAACAAAAGTTTTTAAAATTAAAATTTAGTTTTTGCACTTTTAAAATTAAAGTACATTTTGTTTTTTTGAAATGTATTTGTGTATATCTTGTGATCTATTAACTGTACAAGCTTCAAATTTGTACCGTGAATAAACATTTTAAATGTGATTAGATTTACGCCAAAATAAATGAGATGGGCGTGGCACATCCGGGTAACCTTTCAATTTACCATTTATATCAGTCAGCGCTCTACATCTGTAGGAAATAACGTTTTTCAAAAAAGTACTTTGCACACAGATACCTCCTTGCTTTGGCTAGTTTATCCCGGAAAATCAGATGTTTCGGCCTGTTTGTTGCAAGTTTGCGACGTTAGCAAAGTCCCACTCTGTGCCACTTGTGGCTCTAGTTTTTTTTTTAAATTGTGCAGCAGCATATAAAATTTGTACATTAAAATCTCGTTTAACCCTTATAATAAACCTATCTTTGAAAGTAAAAAAACTCTGGTTCAACATTTTCAAGGTTGACTTGGGTCTTCGATTATGTAAATATTCTACAGAAGTGTTAGAAGTGAATAAAATTCTCATAATGCCTTCAAATTAACCTCCAACTAGAAAGTTAACTTTCTATTGCTATAAGATATTTTCACATAGATTTGAAATGCTCAAATTTCATTGGTAAGCTGTAATCACAATTACTGATAAGCTTAGCCAAAATAATTTACATTTCTTAAAGTAAAAAGATCAAATAGTGAGATAGACTTTGACAAAACATAGTACATGTTAAAATGTATTGCTAGGATTTGTTTTTTTGATAGCAATTTAAAGATTTAAGATATAAAAGCCAGTTTCCTATTTATTATAACAAACTTATGAATAAGACATTCTAAGATCAACAAATAAAAGAACTGCAATAACATTTTTGAGAAAAAAAAAAGCCAAGATAAGCCAGATTTGAGAAAGACAATCTACCATTATCAAAACAATAAAATACATATTTCCCTGAAATACTTTACTGATACTTTCTTTACTACATTAAATCAATGGGCACAAGCTAATTTGTTGTCTAATATATGCTTACTCATTTCTACCTACTGAGCTCAGAATAAATCTCAAGGGCTCAGCAGGGCAAATAACTACACATCTTGAATAAAGGTTATCAGTACAATGGAGCCATTGATCATTGCTTTTACAATTTACATTGCAACTAATGAATTGATCTAATATTCACCAGAATCAAACAGCAAGCAAGCAGACATTTCAATCACCATTTTGTTATATGAAAGGAAATTATGCTCTCAGCTCATCAAACCAGACTTGACATTGGCAAAGATAGCAGAATCTTAGCTTAGTGGGAAGTTAAAATATATAATTATGGCTGGCAGTTATTCTATGACCAACACTGACATTGTAATGTCATTGCGACCTGATAAAAGTGAAAATTATTGTGAAATATATAAATACTCTGATCAGAAGCATCCATTCAAGACAGCCAAGGTTTAAAAAGAAAAAAAAAACACATTACAGCTTGACATCATTTTCAGTATACAATACTAGTAATAAAGGTATCCCAGATAGAGATAATGATAATTATAGGCTTAATGCATTGTAAACTTTGGTTTCTTAGTTTACTAGTTTATGTTAGTATTTTGAGCACACTTTTGTTTGGAGTTTTGCACCTAATAAGTATACACATTATGATCATTTTATTAGTTTATGTAAGCGTTGGAACACAATTTTGTGTGAATATCAGCATTATATAAATATCAAAATTCATTATTATTCTATTATTATTATTATCATTATTATTATTATCATTAAGTTATATGAATGCATGCATGAATTAAAACCGTCTGTGGTAATTGTGTATGCAACCAGACATGTGGTAGACTGTCATTAAAAACATTATCTTCAACAGTGATTTGGGTTGTTATGACATTGTCAATTTATTGTGCATGAGTATGTTTCTGGTATGTTTAGAGATAGTTTAAAAGTGGTGACAATCTTCCACCCACCATTACTTGTTGTGAAATCATAGACAGAATTAGAAGTCAGATTATTGTAATTTCAAGTCATGAGAATAACTGTTATGAGTTCTATAATTTCTTTTATCTGAAGATATTTCAGTGAATAAAAAAGATATTCCTTATCTCATTTTCATAAAGAAACAATCAGAAGTAAAGTCAAGCAGACTTTATGATATTGTTCGACTTATTGGAAAATTTACTGAAATTTCAGAATTTGGCTGGAGTGACTTAACTGAGAGTCTTTCACTCATGTCTACATAACTAAGTATGATTAGCCCAAGGGAAATGGAAAAAGATCACATTTCTGGTTTTCTACCAGTATGTATAAGATAATGAAAATAAATCTGATAGAAACACTAGTCTTATATCTCATCCAATCTTCAAGTAGATATAGAAGGTCAGGGTTTTATTGGGTTACAAAAGAAAATAGCCAGACAGTTTAAGAACCACTGGGTCAACAGAAGGGAATAAGAAATGAGAAAAAAGTATATTATGGTAAGATATTAGTATTGATCATTATGTTCTAATAACAATCAACTGTTATGGAAACTCATCTGAACCTTGTATTCTATCAAAAAATAAATTAGTGTTCAAGAAACACAAGATGTATGGATATACTTATTCCTAATTAACTTTTCACATGCTTATATATACTAGATATCACTTTCTCTTGAAATGCTGCCTGTATGAGTATGTGATAAATAAATGACAGAAATAGTATATCAATATATCTTGTGATTCTTAACCTAAACCTATTTCTATATGTCTTACAAACAGTGAAATAGAGTTTTTTTGCATTATGTTAAATCTGAATGTTAATGTAGAAAATTAAGTCTGACTTGTCTGTAAGTTGTTAAATGGCCAAATTATGTAAATTACAATACAATAATACTATTTATAATTGTGAATTAGGCCAGACCAATTTATTTTCCATCTTTCAAAATTACACGAACAATGAGCTACTCTTTTCTCCCGATAAAACATATCTTTTTTATTTCTTTTATTTATTTTTTCTTTTTGGTAATCTATAAAAGCAGTTGCAGCTGAAGGAGAATGAAGGATATAAGATGCTATGACAAAATTATCCATGGTGGATTCATTTTAAATAAATGGGTTTGATACCAAAGCGCCGTCAGAGGTGCAAAATATCCCAACACAAGAGGAACTAAATTTTAGCTTCAAATAATGTTTGATGAATTCCTGATAATCTTACTCTTCGTCGTCTCTTGTGTATTTAAAGAATAATTGTCAATTCAAAAATCCAACTTGAAATTGATAAGATTATATGATGATTATTTGTTAGGTAAAATACCTTACTGATAGATAGTAGAGGACCCACAAGGGTATTAGGGCGGGGGGAATAATGTCTGCATGTTTTGTTCTATTCATTGGGTCCAGGATTAAATATTCCAGTTTGGAGTAGAATGGCTGATATACATTATCTATATCAAGATGTATTATTGATCTCTTGTCTGGGAGGAAATTAAAGTAAAATATATTGTTTACATAAGACTATTGAACAGAAATAAGAAATCTACAAACCTTGTTTGATGACGCTAATTTGACTTTTGTTATTTGCATCTGTTGACCATAACGTGAAACAATATGTCTTCTCCTCTACACAGTGTATGGTTTTATTATCAGGTAATATTTCACCGCCATACAATGATTTATCGCCACTTGTTCCAGTTCCATCCGAGTATTTGACAGCATTGTCTGTATCATCATCATTCACCAATCCAGTTGCACGGTATGATTTGTCAGAAAATGCACAGATATTTTCACTGTGAACTGGAAGAAAAATAAATTACCAGAATAGAAACATTATTAATTAATATCGAGGCTTAAGGAAAATTTCAATTGAAATGAAATAATTTTCACAAATGTAATCTATTACAAACTATTGAACCACAGTCGGCTATCAAAGACCATGTCATAAAGGCCAAAAAGGTTTGCTATGACATACTTGATAATATTATTAGCAAATAGGTAAAAAAAATATCACTACACAAAGGCAAATAGTTTATGCATAACTTTGCAATATTTGTTCAAAAACATTTGCCTGTGGTATATTTCTTAGATTAAATCAGTAGACAGTAGAATCTTAACTTATTTCTCAGGTTGGTCTGTATGACCTAGACTATTATTATTGATCCAGTGGTAATAATTCAATAAATCTTCTAACCATATATAGACCATTTCAATCAATATTCAATTCACCTAAACTTTATTTTCATTAAATAAACATTAACATGTCTGTAACCATTAGTTTATAAATAAAATATTTACTTGATTAATTGTCCAGTTAATTTCATTGTCACATTTTAATTTAGTACCAATGACCTTTGCTTTGGAATTAAAATGGGTTTTCACCAATGCTATGGAACATTTTCAATATCAAAATCAAGTTTGTCCTGATAATGTGACTTGCTTCAAAACTTAGAATATATCCAGTCTTTACAGAGCAAAGCAATTTTTATCAATTAATATGACATGATTCCTCAAAAATATCTTTTACCTCGCATTTTTTTGCACTGTACAAATAAAAAGACCTGAAATGTGGTGCTTATATTGTCCTCACCAATGTGTTAGTGTTAGCGTTTATATAATCACCAGAGGATGAACCCTATTGAAAGACAACGAATTCATAAAAAAAAAATTAATAACAGTTATTGTCCTTGTTCTTGAAAACGTAATGAACACTCTACAATTTGCAATTCTTGAAATATTTCAAAGAAACTTAGTAATATTTTACATTTATCATCCCAAAAAAGAAATGTATGATTGGAGGTTGAATATTTCATTCTGGTGATTGTTACTGAACTGCCAAGTGTTTGTTAAAATTCAATGCTGCCAGTGAGAATATATTACCTGGCCTGACAAGCCATCTTAATTGGTTGGATAGTGAACACACCATATTTTTTATCTAGTAAGATAGCAACCCAAAGGTAGTTATTTAATTATATTAACGAATCAACACAAATTATTTATTTCACCTGACTGAATTTATGCTAAAAGAATGTTTAATTCAAAGAATTTCACATTGTATTTGAATAAAAATTAAAATCTGTTCAGTTTGATTGACCCCTTTAATTAAAGTTTTAATTGTAATAATTAACAATAAGTAACCAGCATTTGGTTAAGTGTTGTAGGTCAAAAACAGTAGAACTTCTTAATTAGTGGAGGATATGACTAATTAGTGCAATATTATACCACTTTAACATTGATGTTGGCACTTTATTCTCCTTTATCAAACTTCCTGGCATAACACTTCTCTTAACTTTCCTTTTTATCCAGTTTCTTTCTATTAACTTGGCGTTCAATCAAATTAGATCATAACTTTAGTTTCTTCGCCATAATTTCAACTTAATTTACCAATTAATGAAGAAAATTTATGATTTTCATTTGTTCTTAAGAATTCAATCAAAGTCCAGATCAGAAAGCTAGTAGAAGTGCTGTATAAAATACTATCTTAGATCCATTTTTTTTTCAAATTATCATTTCTAAAATTTCAGTTTATTAATATGAAAAAGGGCTGAAAAAAAAAGGAATTTTCTGCTAAATCCTATGCAAAAAATGTTTGAATTTGCTTTCTCAACCTCAAAGGACAGTTATAGTTTGGCTGGGATCTCTACATTATAAATGCTTCCCAGTCCTATGAAATACTAACAGCTAACTGCAGGCAAATTATAATAAAAGGAATTGTAAAGGGGTCTCATAATTTGTTGTATTGGGGACACTGATAGCATTTAATTTGCGCCTGTCACATTTTCGATCTCTGAATTCCACATACAAGATTTTGGAAACCTCAAGTTCAAAAAGCACTGGACCCACAGGTAAAGGTTCGAATGACTAAGAAGACAAGATTTTTTATTAGGTCATACTACTGCAGGTTGAAGGGACTGACATGGAAAATGCCACTTCTATTGGACTATAACACCAATGCCCTCTGTGCTTTTCAAGCTGCACACATTATAGATGCTAAGTAGCCAGGTCAAAGGAAAAATTAAATTTGGCCTCATTGACCAAGATTTACTGTATGAAACCAATACACCTTAATAAGCAACCTCTATGTTATCTGCATTTAAAAAAAATCAGTGTATCTTAGTCTGAGAGTGATCTGGGAATATCTTACATGATTTGTTTTAAAAGATCAGTAAATGAACACCAGGCTAAAGAAAACAAGAAAAGAGAACAATATTGATGACAAATCACGACCATCGCACCCAACGAACAATATTTCATCCTTGACACAGTAGATCAGTGTGAAAGCATTGTAGAATGCAAAAAATATGATCTAAGGTCAATTCATAAGAATTCAATAGCCCAGAAAAAAAGCAAGAGAATTTTTTGTGCGATACCAGATTTCAACAAAAGTGATTCTTATCAGTTGACAAAATGCTTTAAAACTAAAAGCTTAAAAATCGGTTGCCTTTGAAAAGTGTGAGAAGAAGAAAACTGAAGATGATGGAAATGAAAGGTCGGGTGATGCCAGTCAGAAAATATGTTCCATGATACCAGACCAAATTCACCCACTTAACAATATACTTGATACTGTAATAACTCAGAATTTCACGGTAATCTATAGGATAATGATAGTTTTCACTCCATATCAGATTTATTTG
The DNA here is from genome assembly GCA_030562195.1 of Nipponacmea schrenckii. Taxonomy (NCBI): domain Eukaryota; kingdom Metazoa; phylum Mollusca; class Gastropoda; family Lottiidae; genus Nipponacmea; species Nipponacmea schrenckii. Next base: position 27,490,277 of record CM060199.1, read on the forward strand.
TCATTTATGCACATGAGTCCTAATCCTGAAAATGGTATCAAACTGATTAGTACTATTTCAAGTCTTAGTCGCATCGATAAGATAAAATTAAGATTAAGTGATGGTTTCCACTAAGCATTTTCTTATAGACGCAAGGCCTTTTTCATCGTGAGCTGTTTGATCCTTAAGCATACCAGCGTAGAGTTATCAAAAGTTAACACTGTGGAATATGAATAGTGCATCATATCAATTATTTCCATACATCTATACTTTTTAAAAAAAAATTTGTTTCTTCTAAATCTTCTAGCTGATTAGAGCCATCTTTAACAATTCAGCAACAACAGCATGTTGGCGAAGTCTATTGAAATGTGCAATTGATCTTAATAATGCTCCATTTCTTGTATACAAAAAGTAAATTTTAGGTTTAGACACCTACTAGGAAAACTTTGCAATGACTTTCATTCTATGCATTCTGAAGTCAAAAGTAAGCATGACATGTTGAAGATAGAGCTGCACATACATAATGTTCGACTTAAGTCATTCAATGTTCATGGACATGGAGCTTGTTAATATTTGATAATTGTTTTAATTATGATACCATTGAAATATCAAAGTAATATACTAAAGTAATGTATTTATATACCAACAACATAGTCATACAATGTACTAAAGGATATCACAACCTATAATGTATATATATCAACTGTTTATTCAGTAGCACCCTAATAACGGTTTAATAACGCCATGCACGTGCAATCCACGTATTCCCCACGTTCAATTTCGTAATCTTGTTGACAAGCACTTGAGGTTAAAGCAGACGACAGTTATATTTGAGCCAGACGGTCTATTATTGACCTATCATCAGCTTGCAGACAGTTCGACGTCTATGTCATTAGCAAACTTTATTGTTTCGAAAAGAAAGTAGAACAGTTTGCGAGACATGGTCGCTGGCAATTCTCCTCGTCAAAATCGCCCCACATATTCTGCACTACATTTTGCACACTTGTTATCAATCTGAGTGCAGTGAAATAAAGCGTAAATCGATTCATATGAGGTCACTAGACGATATATCTAACTTGATTACCTAATACTTGTATAACACAGTGACATATTATTTAGTCTGCTAAGCGAATAATGTCTTGATTTGAAATTTCATTATCTATACAAACCAATTACATACCTTTAATTATATTAAGCCATAATAACAATATTGTTACTCCTATATTATGGTTCATTTTGAAGTATTTTCACCGCATTCCTATTTGGCGTCAAAGTTAAGACACATAACAAAATGGCGCATATACTTTGCAGCTACACTTTATAGTTATATTCATCCCAGCTGCACAGTGTGAAATCCGTCAAATGAGACATTTTCGTTTAGACTCAGCAGCAAACGACTCTAGATCAATTTCAATTCTGATCAGTTGAGAATAGTTAGTCGGAATCGACCACTGGGTATAATCATGACCCACTCCAATGTCGAGACCGACTGGCCGAGTTCATTCGCTCATAGGGTAGTCAGCCTTTTGACGCCAGTTGGATCATGCATGACTTAATCGGTTGAGTCTATTCTATTTCGAAGGATTTGGTTTAAGGGGTAGCCAATGAGAAAATGCCATTTATGAGCATTTGCATAAAAGTAGCAATGGAATTTAATATAATCAAAAGATAAAAGAATATTAGAAATTATTGTGTATTTGATTGGCTGTCGAGTACTTTGAAATTGAGTTTTCTACTGGAGAAATATGATAGGTCAACTGTGCACGACTCACTATGAATACATCTTGATTATACATGTATTAATGGATTGTTGCTGAGGAGACTGGTTGTCGCCAGAATTCAAAACATAAACAGGAATCTTATACCATTAATAGCATTATAGTCTTTTCATATAATTTAAAATGAAATAGACCTCCTACAAGTTCTGAAAGAGACCAAAACAAAACATTCGCAAATACAAAAATACATTGTATTGTGTGAATAATCATGACTTTTTAAAATCTACTATGCATGCATGTCAAATAATTAATAACGTATTTACATACGTTATTAAGTCATGATTATTATAAAAAATATAGATGTATGTTACGTAAGGTCAAATATATAATTACCATTTGAATAAATTTGTTTTATAGAAAAATCAATGGTAAACTTACACAACGTATGTATGATTAGATGCAAAAATATTAATAAGTCATAGAAAATACTGTTTTCAGATGATACGGCACTCTAGCCACCGCCAAATCCGAATTTTACTTCAAACTTGTTTCCCATTAAAGTGTGTGTATATATTTAGAATAAAGGAAGAGAGCATTTAAGAAAAAAACTGGTATACTGGTATACTTTTGAGATTTCTTTTTAGAGAAAAGTCAATATCGCTCTTAACTGTTCCACATCGTAAGAAGTAGAGCAGAATTCTGATTACTTCCAGATAAGTATCTTGTACCTTATGATCTGGTATGTGGTAAATTGTGACACGACAGCAGTGAGCAACATTAAAGATAGGAATATTGAATCTACTTTGTGATAAAAAAAAAAATGTATTAATGTATGCAAATGCGTTTTTAGCTCCACATTACAATACCAGTACTTATTTCTTCAAATGACAGACATTGAGTAACCGAGTTATTCGGAAACCGGGCGATGTCCAATTTAAAAAGAAGATTAAATGTCTTGATTTTCCAAAGAAAATCGAGTTCAGCTCGATTGTAGCACGGGGTCTGAATGACAAAATCCAATATAATTCGGTCCTTAGATATAATGATAATATAAGCTCCAGGTTTCTTCATCCATCAACCACGATTGGCGGTTTAATCTTACATTGTATAATTAGAAGGGGACCTGTAGATGATGAAATAAATCATCATTTATAACATTTAATATAATTTATTCATCAAGTCTTCCCCTCATAGATTACGATGAAAATTGAAAGTTTCATCTGATTGTGATGTATATAATAACAAAGAAAGCTGTTATCAACTTACATAAATGTCACAGACACGATCAATTACTTCCAAATAAGTACATGTACCATTTTTCAAATACATTATATGTACGTGTATTGATTTAATCTTGGTAGAAAATGACAAGAACAACACAATGATGTATGTTTTATTTTATTTTCTCAATATAACAGAATTTCAAATAATAACTTGACAAGTATATTTAGCACTGAACCTTTATATATTGTTTTAAAATGATAAACGTAGACTATGAATGAAAACTATTAAGCTTTCTTTTATCAGGCCCAACACCAAAACTAGTTTCAGCAGCATACTTAACAAGTAGTACACTCAGAATTCATAGATCCTTATAATGCTGTATTCAAACTTAAGGTGATATTAAAGTGATTCCGAAATTTTCAACCTTGTAACTGCCCCTCTATATTTTTACCTTGCCATATCTGTTGCAATAGAAGTTTCTCCGGGTTTGACCATATCTTTCTACGATTTTTTCGGACATAACAAGCAGCAACATAAACAAATTTCACATGAATCAATAGCAGGCTTTTCCCCATAACATAGAATAGAGAATGTGAATAGCTAATGCACATGCTTAAAATACGCAATATAACGCAATTTGCCAGTCTCACTCGCTATCAGAAAGCTCGATAAACCGTTCCGACAGTGTTGGTTCAAATCAGTTTGAACTTGGGTTTCAGTGATGCTAAGGCTCACTTTAAAGCCCTAGTGAACACAACATTAGTGGTACAATTAGAAATAAACCTACTAATATGTAATTTGTAGTGTGGGGAGCAGCCAAATTTCATGATAGTTGTAGACCTCAAAATTGCATTTACTCATAGTTAACCAGCTAAAACCATACAAATATAGCATTTATCTTGACAGTTCTCTTAACGAAAGTTTAGTTGTGTTATTTTCATTTTTGTTGTTGTTTGATTAACAGGCAGTAATTCTCATTGTGACCTACAAAAACTAACCACTTTAACAATTTATTTGTTCCCATAAATAGTAAGGTGATGTTAGAATGATAAATTCATACAAAGAAAAGATTTATATTATCCTAAGTTTGCTTTGAACATAGGTTTAAATGCAAACAATCAGAAAATGTTTGCCTTATTACCACCATTAGAAACTCTTGGATTATTAATTACTGTTTCTGAAATGAACAAATTGATGCAAATGAATATTTTTCATTACTGGTTTAAAATAAAATAAATATATTCTTTTTTCATCCTGGTATTCTAGTTTCTTATAAAACTTAAATAGCACTATCTAATTCTTCAAATAGAAAAAGGTTTCAATGTAAGATATTAACTGGATTTCATTAGATATCTCCTCATTTACCACAAAATAATGAATGTCTATTTTCTCATGATTGAACTAAATTCTATTGACTAGAGCTAAGAATGAGGTAAGGAAGAAAAGAGGAAGAAAGCCTAATTAAAGCATGATTACAAATTTTAACCTGGTATTTAAATGAACTGTTTTTGGTTCAAAATCGGTTGCTCACAATGTTTTGCACAACCAAGTAAAATTTAATATTTATCTGAACCTTTTCAACCTGAAGAATGGTCAAAAACTAAGAGATGGTTAAAGGATTTAAAAATTAACAAAACATAATGGTAAAATTAAGAAACAGGTTATTTTAAAAACAAGCTGGTGGGTTTTGATCTATCACAAAAAAAAAGAGTATTTGGGTTTATTGAAATATGAGATAAATGGATATGAAATGATTATTTGAAGCCCTGCACTGTCCAGCATCATGTATCAATGAGCAGTTTTTGTGACTGCCAGATGACTGACAGACAAATGTTTCTGTGTGACTTTGCAAGATTGGAATTGACAAACAGAAGTAATCACAAAGCAAACATTTTAAATAGAACCAAACTACCTAATAACCCATGTATAGTACAATCAATTTTTTTTCGAATTTTGCTGATTGTTTTTATTTGAATAACAATTACAGCTTTAAATAAAGTAAAGCAAAGATATCATTTATCATTCAGGTCCAATTCAAGTCATTAACACAAGCACTCTATTTTATATTCAGATAGTTTAAACAGTAATGGACAATTTAAGAAAAGCTTGTTTGGTTTCAATAACTATCTATTCTACCTGAAAATAGACTGCTCAAGTTTATAATTTGAATTGATCTTGGATGTTCTGAAATATATTTTTGCTTTACTATACTAGTGATAAATAAATCAGATTTTTGGAATGAAACATTATTTAATGATAGGGCTCCATTAAGATTATGGGGAGATTTCCCGCCTGTAAAGTGAGGATTTGTCATAACACATCGGTTCTAGAACAACCAAACTAAAAAGCTATCTAAATCCAAAAAGGGGGCAGACAGGATTTCATTACCATTTAAGTTGTTATTTTTAGTTGCTTCTATCTGTAGCTTCAAGTTTTGAATTGATCAAACTTTAGCTGCAAATTTCATCCTCCCAACAAGAAAAATCCTCCATAATCCTTAGGAATAATACATCTTGTACGTTTTTGTCATTATGAAAGAAATTTTCAACAAACATATTTTAAATAATGATGAAAAAGAAAAAATAACAAACATAACATATATTGCATTGCTATAAAATAAAAACAATAATAACATACCTGTGATAAACTTCAACCAAGAAATTCAAAATTATTATATTATATAGTAATCCGACAGACTAAATACTGATCCAAAATGACTTAATTCTAATCAAAATTTACAAATGTTTTTTTGTTTTTTCAAATTGTTGTGTATAGCTCATCTGATTGGCAATTGTTTTAAAAGCTTGTTTATCATCAAGACATTTATTTTTGAAATTTTCCTTTTAAAGTGAGTTCATCAAAGGTATGTAAAACGAAAGACATAATATAAGTTTGGTGGGTATCATTACTAAATAATTAACCAGTAAATTATTATTCATATCATGTAATACTATAATACTATTAAATGCCATTTGGTGATTATTATTTCTGATATTGAGTTCCATATTGACTATAAATTTATTGGTTACATAAATCGTACCCTACACTAAGGAGCTGATAGTGTCTTTCAAAATGACAGTCATTTAGAAATTTCCTTAGACACCAAATTCTAGCCAATCACCAGCTTCAAATAGGTATATTTATACTTAATTAATACAATAGGGTGCATAATATAAAAGCAAAACTTTCGACAATTAGGTAAGGATGGATTTCTATAAACAATTCAAAACTTGAGAATTAAAATTTCTAAAAAGGTCACTCAATGAGAGTAACTAAAAGTGTTTTGTTGAAATGATTTCACTGATATGTAATACTATGTCATAACAGACAAAATATTTGAGCACTTGAATATTAAAACAAATTGATCTTTTGGCTGACAAAGTAGAATAAATTTATAAAAAATAAATTAACATAAAAGTAATGCACTGAGCAACATACAAATTTGGTTGAGGACACTACTACTTTTATCAAGGCATTACTGAATTATTTTGGGTTACATTTACTCTTTCAATAATTGATTGTCTTCAATTACCTCTAAATTTGGGCATACTAGTTCAAAATATTTCTATTAACTCTTGTTCATACCGAAAGCAAGCAATGTTAGGAATAATGATGTCAAAAATGACATTATTCCTGTAAGTATTAGAAAATTTCACTTTACAAAAAAGGCTTAAAAATCCTTTTGTTTTGCAATCAAACACATAATTTCTTTGACTTTGCAAGAAATGAGAAATGTTTCAAAACTGACAATAACTGATCACTATGATCAAAATTTAAACTAGACAATATAGACAAAATTTTAGCATAAAGTTTCATTCAGAGCTTATACACAGATCTAAAAATATAATTTGGCACATGCGATATCCCAATAAAATGTGTAATGCCTCAACCAAAACACCACACTTTCAACACATATTATAACAAAAAACAATACTGATTAATTTCTTCGTTGCACATCATTCGTTTATTCCTCTTTCACTCCTCCATTGATATTAGAAGACACAGAAAAGGATACACTTCTTTTTTCCCTTCGAAAGGCCGTTTTAAGTCTATCATAGATTTCATGACGAACGGTGGCAGTAAATTTGGTCACTAAACATAAGGCAGTACACACAGCAAATATAAGGTTATAGGAAAATATTATATAGAAGTTTCCTAGCCAGTCCATACTTCCAAAATTACCGATTAAATCAAAATTAGTGATACCTAAAATAACAAACAAGAAGAAATAATGATATTTATTCCACATTTCTGCCCAAAAAGAAGACAGGCAAAAATAGCATTATACAACAAAGTATCTCTTATGTGCAGCAACTAAAGGACATAGGCCTTCAGTTTCTTGTTCTATCTACTAAAGTAGACACTTTCTTCACATCTCCAGGAATAGCAGGAATGAAAAATGAAAACTTACATTGTGTGAAATAAGCCAGTTTACCTATACATGTATATAAAATATATATCATACTTTTATGGAAGACAATCCCTGCCAAAATTAATCATTCTTAATGAATAATTGGGTGTCAAAGATTAGTACAGTAAAATCAACATTTGTACGCTTAATTTGACATTGGTTCGCTAAATTCATAATTTGTTGTTAAAAATTTATCATTCGAATAAAGAATATTACTGAACAAATTAACGATCAAGCCGAAATAATAATGCCCACTTCATAACGCCGAATGAAGTTTACCGAACAAATGTTGAAAAATATTTCTCGCATTTCATGAGAACAATATCATTATGACGACAAGTGGCGCTGCTCAATTTGAGTTGGGGCTTCGTACCTATTTGTCTGGCCAATTTTTATGGCCGGCCAGTGGCTGTGTACAAAGTAAAGAATCTTATTATGAATTCCAATTTTATGATAAAAAGCGAATTTTTAAATCAAACTCTTGGTCCTCTTTATTCATTGGAATGTGAGAATTTGAGATAAATATGGTGCCTATAATGTTTTGAAAAATGGCCAATTTTTGTACAGTCCACAGTGATGGTGGGGGGGGGGGGCCAGTTAGAGATGAGGACTCATGAGGAAAAATTGCCAAATTTTTAACAGTCCACGCTGATGGTGGTAGAGCATTAAGGTCTGAGGCCACTATTTGGTTCTGATTCTGCCAATTCCATCATCAGCGTGTACTTTTCTAACATTGTTCTTTTTTCAAAAATTGGCCATGAAGAGTCTTCATCACTGACTGGCCAGTAACAAAGTTTGGCATGAAAATACTTTTTCTTTGGAATTTTTTATTTATTCTCAGGTATGTAGGTACCATGTGGTTAGGATTCTACCAAATTCCAACAAAAAATATACCCCACTACCATCAGCGTGGACTGTTAAAAAATTAGCCATTTTTCAGAAAATTGGCCTTGAAGAGTTTTCATCTCTAACTGGCCAGTAATTCTGCTTGGCATGAAAATACTTCATTATAGGCACCATATTTATCTCAAAATCTCACATTCCACGAATAAAGAGTACCAAGAGTTTGATTAAAAACTTCGCTTTTTATCATAAAATTGGAATTCATTATAAGATTCTTTACTTTGTACACAGCCACTGGCCGGCCATAAAAATTGGCCAGACAAATAGGGACCAGGCCTAGCTCAAGTTGAGCAGCGCCACTTGTAGTCATAATGATATAGTTCTCATGAAATGCGAGAAAAGTTTTTCAACATTTGTTCGGTAAACTTCATTCGGCGTTATGAAGTGGGCATTATTAGTTCGGCTTGATCGTTAATTTGTTCAATAATATTCTTTATTCGAATGATAAAGTTTTAACAACAAATTATTGATTTAGCGAACAAATGTCAAATTAAGGGTACAAATGTTGATTTTACTGTACTAATCTTTGACACCGAATTAAGCATTAAGAATGATTAATTTTAATAATAATAATAATAATAAACTCTTTATTTTACATGGGTCAGAATTAGGCCCAATACACAAGGACATGGTCCTGTCTCACATTCAGCCCATGGGGCAATACATTGGAAAAAAAAAAAAAAAAAAAAAAAAAAAAAAGGAAAAAAGAAAGAAAAAAATAAAATAAAAAAAATCGAAAATACATAATATCTCAATATACAATTCGTCTAAAATACTAAAAATACACAAGTACATGTGTACCATATACTTTACCTAAAGTCTTTGTTAATATTGGTAATGCTGAACTTAATATCAAAATCACAATACAATTTCCTATAATATGATCCATGGCAGTATTATGACTGACAGGTTTCAAGTGACAGAAGACAGGAAGACTATATAAACCAACAACAGATGCAGACATTATATATCTTTTTATTTGTTAAGTAATGTCAGTTAAAAAACAGTTGAATTCATCACAAATCAAGAAATATCAGTAATCAGACTTAAAAACAAAAATAATACATACTTTAAGTTTGAAAGTTTTATTAGGGACATCTAAACCTGTGCCTAAGGTTGCAATAAACACAACACTACACTTCAACCATGTGCTAAATCTTAAGAATTCTTGGAATTTTATAGATGGATTATCATAAGCCATGTTATCCAAAAATTTTGTATTTTTTAAGTCATGACATGCTCTAAAGAAAATAACACATGCTCTAAACCGAAAATAAGCATTAAGGTACAGTAACATGTTGTAAAGGATACAAAATAAGTAAAATTTCAACAACAGCTCCAAAAACACCAAAAGCTGATAAAGATGTTATACCAATTACAGCATCCTATAAAATAAATCATTTACTAACTTTGCAACTTACAATTCTCCATATGGTGCCAAATGGCACACAGGAACCTTAAAATAATTCAATGAACTTTAAAGAAACTACTCCATTTAGTTCAATAGATCATATAATTCAGAAAGATAACTTGCTAGGCAAGGTAATAAACGCCCACTGGCAGCATTGAATCTAAATAATAAATAGGGCAATAACTTAACTACAAACAATCATTCATTAAAAAATCAATTTCAATGCTCACACTAAAATTTCATCAAAATCCATTGAAAATTGTTGCTTCTATTGCAATAACTAAAAAACCGTTCATTGAAATATCGTCAATTTCAAACTTGACTGCCAACTAATCAATTTCAACACTTTTATCAAGTTTCATCATAATCCATTGAAAATTGTGGCCTCTATTGTCCACACAATAAAATTTTGACAGTATTTTACTAAGTCAAGGGTAAACTAAAAAACTATTCTCATCACAACTTTCGGTAAATTCTAACTTGACTGCTGTCTTATTCCAATGCTCACACCAAGCTTCATTAAAATCCATCGAAAATTGTAGCTTCTCATGTGTCTACAACAAATATAGAGACAGGGGCAATAACCCAAACCAATTTTCATTAAAATCCATTGAAAGTTACAGCTTCTATTGTGTATAGAATAAATGTTGGACCAACAGATTGAAGGGCAGACCGGCGATCATGGTCGGCAACAATATACGTCAAAGTATTCATGTAGGCGTATTAAAATTATATAAATATACCATACCTTTGCACCTTTTGGTAATGCTTTGATACCAACTAATAATAAAAGAGTATTATGTACAACTAATAACATACTAAATACCTGCAATATATATTTATAAACTCTCTGAAAATTACAATATCCGCAATAAATGAAAATATACAATCAATTAGTAAGCAAAGACTTTTTACTCATGCAGATTTTTTCTGCATGCCCTTTTAATAGTGAAAATATGTTATTTTTTTTTATAAAAGATATACATACATAGTTGATATAAAATGATAAAACTTACAGTCAGTGCCAGTAATATCAACATCACTATTGGAAATAGCAAATTTCTTCTTAATGGTGAAACTCTTTGTCTTTTTTCTATAAGCACAAATAAAATGATTATTTTGAAAATCTTGATCATAGCAGATTTAATCATAGACTATTTAATCTAGTGCTCCACATTACAAATCAATTCAAATACATTTGTTTAAGTTGAGGATGCTGGGTTTATTCAAGTCAATTTATGGTTATTTTTATATTTTTTTTTTTTTAAATTGCAGTTGAGGGAGAGTGGTTAGAAAGCCATCTAAACAAAACATTGATTTGCCACATGAACACATTCCTTCCCAATACTAAATATCGCAAAGGAAGGTTTTCTCTTGACCTCCATTCTCTATAGAAAAATCTTCCGCAGTTCTGTATCTACCAAATTTTTCGAACCCTGCTTTAGTTTACGTTTGCAAAAAAAATATAAAGAATAATTTTAATTGATTTACTGAGATTTCCTGGAAAAATTTGAGTGCATAATTGAATGGACAATATTTGACTATGAATATATAATTTTCCTCATTTGATGGTATAATTTCATAAAAAATAAAGGTAGATATTTACCCAACTGGTTTATTTCATATTCTGTTTCTGACAACTGATCCTCTAAACAGTCTGAATTAGTATGACCATTTGCTATCTGCCTGGGAGCTACAACATAAATATCATGCACATACATAAGATAGCTTGCCAGGCAAGGTAATATACGCCCACTGGCAGCATTTATTTCAAATAAAAACTTTATAGTAAGGTTACAATAAGTGGAATGAAATATTCAAACTTCCAACCTATTTTTTTCTAGGGTCTCTAGTTTCATTAAAAACTGTCAAGAATTGTACCTAATAACAACTCATTAAAAATTTTTCGGTATTTTTATGATTTGCAATAGGGTTCACCCTTAATAATATTTTGATATTTTTAATTTTCAATAAGGCTCATCCTTGGTTGATATTAAACAATTTCAGCGAGTTTTGTCAAAAAGGAATGTTTAGAGTGTTCACAAGCCAAAAGTTGAAAGCGTTTTTGAAAACAGGCGCAATAACTGACACTAAATATTTTTCGATTTATCTGATTTTCAATAGGGTTTATCCTTGTGAGAAAACAAATACTAAAGCCAAGTTTCATCAAAATCCATTCAAAATTGTTCTTTCTAGAGTGTTTACGAGTTAAATTGAACGCGTTTTCAAAAACAAGGTCAATAACTTGTACTAAATATTTTTCGATTTTCAATAGGGTTCATCCTTGGGAGAAAACAAATACTCCAGCCAAGTAACATCAAAATCCATTAAAAATTGTTCTTTCTAGAGTGTTTACAAGCTAAAATTGAACGTGTTTTCAAAAACAAGGGCTATAACTGACACTAAATATATTTCTATTTATTTGATTTATAATAGGGTTCATTCTTGGGTAAAAACAAATACTCAAGCCAAAGTTAATCAAAATCCATTAAGAATAGTTCTTTCTAGAGTGTTTACAAGCTAAAATTGAATGCGTTTTCAAGAACAAGGGCAGTAACTCATACTAAAAATTTTTTCGATTTCGCTGATTTTCAATAGGGTTCATCCTTGAGTTATAACACACTCTCACACCAAGTTTCATCGAAATCCATCAAGAATTGTGCCATGTAGAGTGTTTACGAGACAAAAATCGAACGCGTTTAAAAGAACAAGGGCAATAATTCATATTAGATATATTTTGATATTTTTAATTTTCAATTAGGCTCATCCCTTGCGATATCCAACAATTTCAGTGAGTTTTGTCAACATTGGTCATGAATTGTACCTTCCAGAGTGTTTATTAGCCAAAAAGTTAAACCCGTTTTCAAACACAAGGGCAATAACTGACACTAAATATATTTCAATTTATTTGATTTTCAATAAGGTTCATCCTTGGGTAAAAACAAATACTCAAGCCAAGTTTTATCAAAATCCATTAAGAATTGTTCTTTCTAGAGTGCTTACAAGCTAAAATTGAACGCGTTTTCAAACACAAGGGCAATAACTGATACTAAATATTTTTCGTTACTGAATTTCAATAGGGTTCATCCTTAGGTGATTACAAATACTCATGCCAAGTTATGTCAAAATCGCTCAAGAATTGTGACTTGTAGAGTGTTTACAAGGCAAAAATCCAACACATTTTATAGAACAAGGGCAATAATTCCTATTAAATATATTTCGATATGTGCTATTTTCAAAAGGGTTCATTCTTGGGTGATATTAAACAATTTCAGCAAGTTTCGTCAAAATCGATCAATAACTGTGCTTTGTAGAGTGTTTACAAGCTAAAAATTGAACGCGTTTTCAAACACAAGGGCAATAACTGATACTAAATATCTTTCGATTTTACTGAATTTCAATAGGGTTCATCCTTTGGTGATTACAAATACTCATGCCAAGTTATGTCAAAATCGCTCAAGAATTGTGACTTGTGGAGTGTTTACAAGGCAAAAATCCAACACATTTTATAGAACAAGGGCAATAATTCCTATTAAATATATTTCGATATGTGCTATTTTTAACTGGGTTCATTCTTGGGTGATATTAAACAATTTCAGCAAGTTTCGTCAAAATCGGTAAATAACTGTGCTTTGTAGAGTGTTTACAAGCTAAAAATTGAACGCGTTTTAAAAAACAAGGGCAATAACTGATATTAATTTTTTTCGATTTGACTGGTTTTCAATAGGCTTCATCCTTGGGTGATAACAAATACTCAGGCCAAGTTTCATTAAAATCCATTAAAAATTCCAAGAACAAGGGCAATAACTCATACTAAATGTTTTTTGATTTCGCTGATTTTCGATAAGGTTTATCCTTGAGTTATAACATACTCTCACACCAAGTTTCATCAAAATCTGTCAAGAATACTAATTTTTTTCCGATTTCGCTGATTTTCAATAGGGTTCATCCTTGCGTGATCATAAACACTCATATTAAGTTTCATCTAAATCCGTCAAGAATAACACCATGTAGAGTGTTTACGAGCAATTGTGGACGGACGGACGGACCGACCGACAGACGGACGGACGGACGGACGGATGTGGGTGACGCCAATATACGCCCCCCATTTCATGTGGGCGTATAAAAAGCACACAGTTAAAATGTGATAAAGAATTAAATTGAAATCAGTAATTAATGTGTGTAAAGTAGGATTTTTCTGTTTGTTAAAATGAACAAATAAAAGAAAAGATAGCAATGCGATGCATTGAAATACGCCCAAATGGCAGCCATACTACAGATACATATGTTAAAGATTTTAATACGTTTAACGATATATCTCGGTTAAAAGTATCCTACAACACAAAAATCAGATCAGATCAACTTTAAGTCCCCAATAACCCACATGCCAAATATTTCAATGACGCCATATCTAACAAACGTTACAGAAATAACATGATGGCGATTAGCAGTAAGTCATGCTAGTTTACCGGGAAATTTATCGCAGGAATTATTGATTGATACACGACTTTCACAAAAGGTTTGCTTCTATTATAAAAGATACATTCACAATTTCAAGCAGATGTCATGTGTTCTGAAGTTAAAACTAAATAAAACTTAGGTCTACAAAAGCCAACGTTTACAAGCGATATCTGATTTAAGCTATTGATCGGGACGAATCAAATAAATTTTAGTAAGATAAAACCTTTATTAGGCCTACCGGTATTTAAATATTTTGTCGATATGAGGATATGGCCCTCCAACATAATGTAGCGTAGGAAATCCATTTCAGAATTTGACCTACTTAATCGGAGATTTTCTTTGGAAAGTCAGTCGAGAAGACTGTCGTCAACATATTGACTCAACTCACTATTTTACATGTCATAATAACATTGTTTGACGAATGCACTGCATACTTTGATAATATAATAACACAAACACAAACCTTCGTGAAATAAAAAAAGAAAGCAATTTAAGCTGTAGAAGTGACAAGATCGACATAATTTATTAAATTTTAGACCGAGGTTAAACTCGACAATCCAGTCCTTCTGATATCTATGTAATAGTAATTAGTCTGGGTGCCAGAGACTACAATTCGCGGGTTTATTGAATTCACGCGTTCGGATTGGTTGTGACGTCGAAAAAGGGGAGGTCTGTCGAATTGTCAATATTGTCGACTGGAAAATAAGTACAAGACTGTTACCCTGAAGTTTTATGCTATATCTCGGCCAAAAATTGTCCGATCAGTACCAAAATCAATAGGGATCCTCTTTGTAACGTTATTTACCCATATAACAAAAATAAAAAAGATCCATTGAGAATTGTAGACTGTAGAGTGAGTACAAGAAAAATGTGAACAGACACACACACACACACACACACAGACAGACAGACAGGGGTGATCACAATATACGACCAAAATACATTTTGGGCGTATAAAAACTATCTGACTGTTTGTTATGATAAATCAAGCCAAACACAGTATTGTGTAAAGAGTATACCCCTTTAGGAACTTTATTACCTCCAGTTTTATATTGAATCTTGCGTACAATATTTTCTCGTTCTAATCTCATTGTACATAATTCTTCTTCTATATCACGGAAAAACTTGGGTTTAACAACCAACTGAGCCATGACGGTAAAGGTTCTGGCAAACCCTACAGGTGTACATACTAATAAAAAAAAGAAGTAATGAAAACGTTATTATTATTTTTTTCCCCACTTGTTTTATGAAAAGCTTGAGATTCAATAAAAAGTAGATCCATCAGAAGACAGTATCTAGTGAATTGCTCGGGCCTGAAACGTCATTATTTTTGATCAAGCATAAAAAAACTGTTCATCTTGAAAAATATGGTAAATCTAATTTCTAATGTGCATCTTCGAAAGATATGTTACAGATTTTCTCTTAAATGCATCTCAATTGACTTATAGGAAGGTTATTAAGAAAATTTGTAACCATACAATAACTTACATAACAATACTAATACTCCTAGAAATGATACACAGGAATAGAGGTAAGGAAGATATATATTCCACATATCTACAAGAATAAAATATATCAATTATGTCTTCAATTTTGCATCACGATCTCAATGCTTTACAGGTTCATCTGTGATAATTAGGACTAATAACTAATTACATATGTTATCGGCTTCAGGGCAAACAACACTACAGACTTTTCATGGAAAAAAAATCTTTTTCATAGCTTGGCTTAGTAGCATGACAGCTGATGTTTGATGAATATCAGGTCTGTGCATAGCAGCTGGAGATTGTATTGTGATACATCTTCCTGTATTGCAATATTCATTGCGATATGTATTGAAAAATGTGGTTAAGTTGATAATTCCTCTTTTTTTGTGAGCAAATAAGATTATGCATACTATCCTATTAAGAATCAATGAGAGAGAAAAAAGAAATAGTATAGGTATTAGTAATATTTAATTTGCTAATATTTAATTTTTCACCAAAGTGCAAGTTCCTCCAAAATTCAAAATTTTTTCAGGGGATGCTATGCTGTACATGATTCGAAAAGTTTTGATTGTCTATTTATACTTACCAAATAATGTTTGTTTACTGTATTTATCATCGTTTATTAAAGCAGAAGCCACCCAAAATAATCCCTGAACTAATATAGCTAATAAAAATAATACTATCATTGTCTCTTTAACTCTAGCACATACACCCTACAATAATAATACATGATTTACCAGGTATATGAAAACTTTATATCTATTGTCATGGAAGTACTTTCTTTTATGTTCACATCACGCTTATTTAGTATTTGTCAATTTACATATCAAGCAGTTTGGTTTTAAAGAATATGGTAACTAAGTCGCAACAAAATTCAACAACCAAATTGAACAAGTGGTTGCCCAGAAAGATACGCCCATTTTAAAGTATATTTTCTGTTTTAACATAGGTTGAAACTCCAATATTATTAGACGAAATGAACCACAATTTGGGCATAGTCCAAGATCTTTTCAATATCAATGACCACACCAAAGTTCATTTAAATTGGATGAAAGCTGTAGTCATTGCTGAGTTCACAAACAATTTTTGACACATTCATCTTTATCAAGGGCAATAACTCAAAAACTGTTCATCGAAATATCCTCAAATATCCTGACGGAGATATCATCCATATAAATTTCATTCAAATCAGATGAAAACTGATGTCTGTATCGCATTCACAAGTCTATTTTGACGCATTTTGATTAAGTTAAGCGCAATAACTAAAAAATCAGCACTACTGAACATGTGCAACATCTCATCAATATAAATCCTCACACTAACTTTCATTCAAATCCAATGAAAACTGTTGTTTCTATTCGTTTACAAGCAAATTGTGGACGGACGGACAGGGGTGACGACAATATACGACCACATCATAATATGAGTCAAATCCAAATTAAAAAACACTGCCATATAGAAAACCATTTTTTTCCAACGTTTCCCCCTAATACAATAGAGCTTCCTCAGGAAGATCTAAAAACAAAATACAAAATTTGGAAAAAAATGTTTTTTTTTATACGACAGTGTTTTTTAATTTGGATTTGACTCACTTTGTATCCTGTCATTAGAATCCAGCTTATTAATTTAAACTGTGATCACCATTATCTTCTTCATGATTGGTTTGGATGTTCAATCATTATTATTAGTTTTATGGTGCACATCATAATATGGGCATATAAAAAGTGTTCAAAACACAACTATTCAGCTTAACTCTAGTTTAATGATAGAATGAGACATTACAAAATTAGACATTTTTGCTAGATGAATTGAGTTCATACCTTTCTGGACCCTGAAAAACCTTCAGCTTCTGTGAAGAAATAGGCAAATGGCATCAAGATAAACAGGGCTAAATTAGAAAAGAAAAACACTTGGTTCCATAAACCTGCAAAAAGATAAAAGTAGCTTATTAATGAAAATACATAATTAGACAGAAGGAAATCTAGATCCTTTGAAATGGAGGGCTAATATGTTTGATCTCATATGGTAATATTTCACAACTCTTCATACCTAGTTTGAATATATGAATTGTACTTACCATTTATTAATGAGCTATTTAACCATTTAATGTAATAACTATTAGGGTAAAGATGAAGGACTTCATTGCTGATAATAGATATTGGTAACAACATAACTGCTGCAGCTGATACAGCTGACGTTAAAACACACAACCATAATCTGTAATTAACAGCATCAGGTTATTTATGAGTAATCATCGGTAATTACAATTTATAACATGACATATTATATGCTAACAGCTGTTACTGACGTTAACTTAAAAAAAATTTGTATTAAATTTTAACAATGTGAATCATGTTGCAACAAGACTGCAGTCAGCATTGCTATTTATATATTTTCAATTCACTTATGTAATTACCATGAAATTCAAATCATCACAAAACAAACATTAACTTACGAAATTCGATACACAATAGCATCTTCTTGACCTAAAATAAATTGAAGACAAAATGATAACATATTTTACAACTTGTCTCCACAGTCCACAGTCCAAAGTTTAAGTACTTCATAATATACGCCATATATAAGAACACTCTTCCAACCAGGAATGAACTGCTCCTACTTTTCTGCACCTTATGGGCTAATGAAGACGGTATTCCAACCAAACTACTTGCTTCTATATATACCAGTGTAAGTGATACCAGAACCATAGACTCACCTGCATACATATCTTCTGATTCCACCTTCTTTTTATAATGACTTATAATTACATATGAACCAATACATAGTAATATAAATAATAATAATGTTATCTGAAAAGCAAAACAAAGTTCAACTTAACCATGAGTATTGCAACATTAGAAGTATTGTTATAAAATTGTACAAATTCTCTGAATTGGGTCAGAAAAGACTTAAATATGGAAACTAAATTTCCATTGAAGGTTGTGCAATTTCAGGATCAAAACATTTTACATCAAAAAAAATATTTTAAAGCAATTTTCTTTGGCCAAATCAAAATGTCTCTTTTTTGTGTACTGCAATATTCTAGTGAGATAATGATGTCTTTCGATTGTTATGATTTGTTAATATCTGAATGAAAAGTTTGTGATCTGTGAACCAATGTGTCTTCCCATTACCTCCCATGATTATAAGCCTTACTGTTATTACTAGCCCATGAGCCAAGAGTTGAAGAGATAATCAGACTTAAATTTAAATAGCAGTAGTTTGAACTCTTGGTTCTTGCAGTTCCTTGTAACCAGACAACATAATTGTTTTCTTCAAAGTTAAGATAAAGATAAGAAGGTGGGGGAGATTGAAAAAATACTTTTACTTAAAAACATTTACTCAAAAAGAATGATTCAACTAATAACAGAAAAAAAGAGATATTTTGATTTGAACAAAGAAAATAGCTTGGAACATGTTCTTTTTAGACATAAATTTTTTTGATTCTGAAATTGTGTAGGCTACAACATTATCATAGCGAGAGTTTAGTTTCTATTTTTTAGTCTTTTCCGACCCAAAGCAGAGAATTCAGATAGTTTAGGAATTCAGAATTTTACACTGACCCCATCTCTAACTATGTAATACTAAACCTAAACTCAATAACCAAGGCCTATTCCACTTCACTATGAACATGGCCTTCAAATTTTAATAATATGATAAAATCAGGATCACAATCCTTGTGTATGTAAAAATATATCATTACACCCAGGCTCAATTAGAAACACAACAAAATCACAAATGCCTAGTGAGAACCCATCCCTGTTCAGCGACACGAAACTAAATTACTTAAATTACTAAATTACTCTTCGAAGAAAAGTATTGTACATTTATGATTTAGGGCATGCAAAACTTCGAATTATACTAGTTTGACATTTCCTTATAGGCCTAAATTCTTAAAAAAAAAAATACTCACAATGTATTCTCGTATTGCATTATGAAATTGACCGAGTTGCTCTTCAATGGATAAATCATGTTTATCCATTTTTTCCCTAAATCAAACTGAATATCTATAATATTAGCAAGTGCGAAGAAAATAAAATAATCGTCAGCATTGTTGACATTCCGCCATTAAATAAATTTACCCACAATGCAGTATTGACATAAATTAGGTCAGTGCGCGACTCGTTTATTTCTCATTTTGCGTTTAGCAGTCGAAGTGGAAGGTTGTAACTTTACGCACTTTGATTGAACATTAAATTAATGTCATCCATTGTCACGAAATAATTTTGTTGAATATTATTTATTTGTTTTATTTAAAATTTAAACGGTATTCAAAATTTGTTTCAAAAATGTTTCTGTCTTGTTTTTTTTCTTAAAAAAAAAGCAACAAAACGTTTCTACGTATTTATACTGGAGTTGTGTCCCTGTAACTTGTGTAAATTGAAAGTAGTGCTGTCAAAACACCTGGGAGAATGTCATCATCCAAATATTTCGTTTCTTTCATAGGATGCCCGTCATTGTTAAAAACAGATTCCTATTGTTGTATGGTTCTCAAACCGGACAAGCCAAAGCTATAGCTGAAGAAATTGCTGATAGATGTGTTGAACAAGGTTTACATGCTGATATTTTATGTTTGAGTCAGACTGATAAAAAGGTAGGTTCAGCTTAAAAGTTAAACCTATGGCTAAGGTAAGGAATAAGGTCAGGAAACTATACCAAAAAGCAACAGTATAATTACCATAAACTAGAGTCAGTCAGAGTGCTGGACTAGGAGTACATGACAATTTGGTCCAATGTCAAAAACAAATTTGAAACACTTTTCAAGGACTACTTGGACCTCTTTTCAAAGACTTGTCCCGATGTCAAAGACAACTTTGACCACTTATCAAAGACTAAAATATTTTCTTGTCTTACTAGTTTAATCAAAGCATTTACATTTAAATTTATAACAAGTCATTGCTTAGTACTTATCACACTTATGTGATCCAGTCAGATTCAGGACAACCACAGTAGAAAGTTCTTGGTTATTTTGCTCTACACTCACATTTCTTAGTTGTATAACAACCAATAATTAAGTCACTAGATTTATTTGTTCCAGTCTTTTAAATTACTGTTTTAGTTCAACATAGAAAGAGAATCTTGTGTTGTATTTATTTTATCAACCACTGGTGAAGGTGATCCACCTGATACAGCAGCCAAGTTTGTCAGGCGGCTCAAAAAGAAGACTATACCTGATGGTTATTTATCTCAACTTAATTTTACCATTTTAGGTTAGTTGTTAATTTAAATTTCAAGGTTGTCATTTTCATCATCAATGTGCAATTAAAGGATGTTTTTGTTATTTTAGAATTAACATTTTGTATAAAATGAAAGAGAGCTTAAATTTATAATGATTGTTCCTATTTTTCAGGCCTAGGCGATACAAATTATACCAATTTCTGTAACTGTCCAAAAAGTTTGAATCAGAGATTATTAGAATTAGGAGCACATCATTTCTATGCACCAGGCTGGGCTGATGATGCTGTTGGGTAAGTATTTATCTCTGACTTATACTACGTTATTGGTATTATCCTTAACCATCATCAGCAGGATATAATGTAGGGAGATGACTTGTTCAAGGTTACCAGACACCAGATACAAATGGCAAGACCACCACCACTTTATGTGTCAGCTGTCAAGTAGAAAATCAAGCCTTATACAAGAAATGAAATAACTCAAGAAATCAGACCGCGCAAGTTGTTCAGCACAAATCAATTTGTGCCAGACATTACAAATTTTGTGCCTGACATATAACAGTACCAATGACAATATTTTCAATTGACAAGTTGCGATTATAAATCGACAATTGTAATTGAAACTCTCTGTTTACTCACCTGAAATACAGACATTAAACTTCTAACAAGTCACGAGTGATATTTTAGTTCATTCAAATAGAGATAATTTATCCAGCGCCAGTAAACCTTACGACATGTAGCGCTCTAAGAGACTCAACAATGCAATTTATATGCAGTGCTGATACACAAAAAAAAATTGCTCAACACGGCTCACAGATTTATTGTATTTGATTATCCAGACATTTCCTATCTTCTCATAAGATGGTTAACCTGAATGAACTAGACTATGTTATTGTTATTTTCTGATCACTCCCTTTTTTTCCCTAAATTATGTCCTCCACAATCGGATACTATAACAAACATTTGCTGAAAATCTCTGTGTCCATATGCTTATTTCACGCCTTGCCTTATATATTTATAGGTTAGAAGTGGTTGTGGAACCCTGGATTGATAATTTATGGGAGCCCCTTAAAAGACAGTTAGCCCAGTCATTGCCTACAGATTGTCAGAGTAGTTTACTACACGGTCCGATGAATGGTTTTGGAGTTGAAACAACTGAGATTATGAATAGTAAAGATGAATCAAACATTTCAAAATTAATTAAAGATTCCAGTCCTGTGATCAAACCAGTTGAAATAAGTGCAAATATGAATTCAAATGGAAATGAGGAGCCAGACTACAATGATTTAAATAAGAATCCGGTTATAGAGGTTACAGTGGCTAGTTTAACTGGATCTCTACCACCTTTATCTACTAGTGGTCTCAATCTACCAACCTTACCTCCTCCCTTTATACACCTACAATATAATACTGATAACATATTGGTGAGTGAATCATTGACCATTTTTACATGTCCGTCAATTAGTCCATCTGTCTGTAAATTGATTGACAAAACTCTTGGACCGATTTTGACCTAAATTTATGTGAGTGTTCATTATCACCCAATGATGAACCCCATTGAAAACTGAAATGTATTTTATGAGTAATGGCATTGTTAGGAAGTAGAATATTTCATTCCACTGATTGTTACTGTACTGTCAAGGTTTTATTCAAAATAATGCTGCCAGTAGGGGTATATGATCTTACCCTCTTAAGATCAAGTTATCTTAAATATAAAGTTTTATTTTCTATTTTTAGGATGTATCTGAAATACCCATACAGAATGGTTATGAGTTTCCCTCAGCAGCATCAGAAATAAAATCAGTACCAATAACATCAGCTACAATATTAACATCACCTGATGCTCTGAAAAAAACATTGAAACTTTCTCTTGATATTCAGGTATATATCTTGGATTTGTATAGCATGCATCAAATCTATAACAATTTCAAATACAAGTCTTTGAGACAAAATTCTAAAAAGAAAAGCTTGTCTTTACGCATTTATATTTTGTTTTTAGTTTTTTAAGCGCAAGTATCAGTTTTCATAAGACGCTTGATCAGATTAGCAACTATTCAGAATAAAGAATAACCCAAAACTACCAGAAAGTTTCTTATGCCTTATATAAAGAGTTTACTATATATATATATATATATACATATTTAGGAAAGTAATATTAGATATGAACCTGGTGATTCAATATCAGTCATTTGTTCTAATTCTACAGAAGAAGTAGACTCCCTTCTTAAAAGGTTTGTTTATGGCTCTATATAATTTGTCATGTTTATCTGTGATATTCATATATTTATAAGGAGTGATAACATTACACCATTCAGAACTTTTTCAATGTTTGTATTGTGATATTTATGGTGAGCATCATCACATCATGCTCATTTGGTCAATGTTCTTGATAAGTTGTATGATACCTGTGTTTAACAGAAAAGCGAGTCCAAAGGTTTATATGCTTTAAACAAAGTCATGATACCTGTATTGTGCAGAAAAGCAAGTCCAAAGGTTTATATGCTTTAAACAAAGTCATGATACCTGTATTGTGCAGAAAAGCAAGTCCAAAGTATGGTCTTTTAAAAAAAATCTAATCTTGTCAAACTGAAATATAATTTTAGGTTAAATATATATGATAAATGTGATTGTGAAGTTAATTTATCTATTATACCAGAAACAACTAAACGTAAACCTACAATACCATTATATATACCTGAATCTTGTACATTACGCTATATATTTACTACTTGTATAGATATTACAGAATCTCCTAAGAAGGTATTAAATCTTTTTATATAATTCATAGTTTGAATCAGTAAACATTTTGTTATTAGATCTTGTGAGATAACCAAAGTAGTGAACAATATCAAAAATTGCTTTTATATTGGAAAATTAATTACAAATGTAAAGAAATTGATGGACTAGCTTCCAGTTATTGTTTTTTTGTATTTTCACTTTTGTTTTGGGATTTCATTTTATTGTACTAACAACTTGATTTCTAAGAAAATTGACTCTGACCAGTCGGTTTGATAGATACTCTTTTAGTCCAAATTATCATTGACAATCTAATTCAAATTGTCTTTTGCTTTCCATTAGAGATAATGGATGAAATTATGTACAAATAGATTCATTTGAATATTGGCTGTATAGCCCATGGTTAATGCTTTGGTTACATGGCTTTAATTTATATTCATAGGCATTATTAAGAGTGTTCGCAGAGTTTACTGATAATTCTACAGAGAAACGGAGACTTCAAGAATTATGTAGTAAACAAGGTGCAGCTGATTATTCTCAGTTTATTAGAGAGAAAAGTTTAAGTATTCTGGATATTTTAACAGCATTTCGGTCATGTCATCCTCCAGTTAATTCCTTAATAGGTAAGCCCTGTAGTGAAACTTTTATGCAGGCTTTCTAATACATTATCAGATTATGGAAAAACCAATGTTAGTGGATAAATTAAAAGAATTGTTTTTTCATTCTTTTAACATACAACCTGTCTATGGAATTAGAGATGCCAGGCACGACTCTGTTGACATGAATTCATTTCAAGAGAAGTACAAATAATTTTTGAAATAATGATTTTCTATTTGTAGAACATACAAGTCGACTGAAACCAAGGCCATATTCAGCTTGCAGGTAAGTTGTATGTTAACTTTATTCTTGAATAACAGACACAGCTATTATTAGTCTGATTGATATCTGATTGAGCAGAAGATGTCTTCTCTAGGAATTACTGACAAAAGTACTTTTTAATTGTGAAACATTTAACTAGCATAAAACAATTTTATTTTTATCATCACCAATTAAATTCAAAATAACCATTTATTTCAGTGCACCATGTGTAAATAAAAACAGTTTATCGTTTGTATTTAACGTTATTGAAATACCTGAGGGTGAAGGTCGTTGCTGTGGTCGTCAAGGAGTTTGTACGGGATGGTTGAACAAATTAACAGAATCTATACAGAGACCATATAGTAAAAAGGGTATAGAGACTGAACTGCAATCATTATCATTTAACTCTTTAATACAGGTATTTCAAATATTATCTTCTTCTGTTCTTATTTTTCTTGTTTTTTCCATGGGTTAACTCACACTGTCTTAAACAATAAATTATGCCCATTATTGATGCAAATTACAAGTCACATTTTTTGATTGAACACTATTGCAGTTAAATTACCAGTAAACTACTGGTAAGAAAAAGTAAACCCTCTGAAGGCTATTAATTTTGATAATTGATCCATTCAACTTCTTTTTCTAATGTGATGATTAAATTAATAAAGATTTATTAAAGGGATAGGCCTACTGCATCTTAGTATGAACATAAAATTTTAGTTCTCAAGATTAGTCAATATGAATATTTATTCATCAGTCATATTGTAATAGAATCCTTTAAAATTTGGAAAACTCACGAAACTAAGTTCCTCAATGTTTTGAGCTTTTTTCAATAATCAAATGCATATTTATGGATAATTACTTAGTTTTTTTTTAATATTTATTTATTTTATTATGTCATTTCTGGCAGGTATATATTCTGATGAAAAGAGCTCTTATTGACCAAGTTTAAAATATTCAAACTTTATATTCATTTTAAGACCTATAATCCCTAAGTTTATGCATATAATAATGATGTATTAATACATATATGTGATATTTGTAGATTCCTATCTATTATCGAAATAATCAACACTTTCATCCACCAGCTGATCTGTCTCGTCGTGTAGTTTTTATTGGACCTGGTACGGGTGTAGCTCCATTTATAGGATTTCTAGCCCATAGAGAACACCAGAGGCAGTTAGCTGATCCAGCTGCTAAATATGGGGATACTTGGTTATTCTATGGATGCCGACATCCAAATAAGGATTTTCTTTTTAAGTAAGTGAAAAAGCTGAAAAGCTGTACCAACTTATTGAACTAATACGGTTTCCTTAAAATGACATTTTTAACGCCTGAATTTGGCATATGACAAAAGGTTAAATATAGTTTGATTCCTACTTAAATCTGCTCTGTAATAATTTTGTAGGGAAGAACTGGACAGGTATAAAGAAATTGGCATATTAACAAATCTTTGTGTCAGTGTTTCACGAGACCCTGATGTGCTTGACAAACCAAAATATGTTCAAGATTACATATTCCAAGAAATAAACAGTATATACGATATTTTAATGGATGACACTAGTCTAATTTATGTCTGTGGTGATGCCAAGAATATGGCTAAAAATGTTAATGAGGTTTTTATGAAGATATTGAAGATAAAGAAAGGTATGGACAATATATTTAACCCTCATTCATTTGTCTGACTTGAGGTTTATTATTGACACTTAAATATTAAATCCAGATCTAGAAACAAAAAATTAATCCTATTTATTTACATGTAATTGACCCGTAATTGGTAAACTATATGTACAATGACTTTCAATTCAGTGCAAACAACGTATTCAAAATGTTCTGCATACATCTTTTTCTGTTTATTAAATGTAAGCAGGCCTGATGTCCTTTTACTTGTGAACACAATAAGTATGGTTAGTTTCAATTATTGTTTATTCAGTGTTCATGTCTTTAGATTCAAATCAAACCCAATGTGTACAAATAGATTAACCTATCATCAATAGTACTTTATGTAGAAATTATTTAAGGATCTGGTCTGGTTATGTAATAATGGTTTAATGAAGATTTAAATTATTGATTTGAATTTACTTCTAGGTATGACAGATAATGAAGCTAAAGCATTTATGATGACCAGGCGATTACATAATAGATATTTTGAAGATGTGTGGACTTAAATTTTAATTGGCTTCCAGCAGTCCTGCAGACAAATGTAATATGTGAAAAAATATTTTGAAATCCTATATAATTAAATTATTTGGGTTAATCACCGAGTGGACTAGACAATTTTATCATAATTTGATGGTTTGTTATTGACTTTATTAACAGCTTAAATGCGGGCAACAACTAGTTTTTAAAAGAACAATCATTTTTATTAACAAAAATCATTAATATAAATGTGGTACAGGTTTTAAAATCATGATGAAAATTATTACATAATTTTTATTTAGTAAGGTGTCATGTGTAATATTGTAAACAAAAATATTGCCATGATACAAATGATATATTACCTGAATTTTAATACTATCACTGGCAAGACAGGACTTGCTCACCCTCCAAACACTTCATGTTTTTTGTGATTTAGTTTATCTATTTCAGCTTATTTTTTAGGAATTCAATAAGCTTTTTTATTTTTTTCTATCGAATAGAAAAGATAATTTTCTTTCATCAGCAATGTTAATCATTACGTAATTAAGTTAAATCCAGTATAAAAAAACTATTTCAAGTGATAAGTTGGCATGTTATAAAATATTCCAAACGTTTCATTAATGCTCTTTTATTTTATATGGATGGCCATGTTTTTCCCATTCTAATTTAAAGCCTATAACAGAGGATATTACGCCACATAGGGCTGCAAGTCCAGGACTAACATAGTTTAAAGTAGACAGTGGAATAAAAATATCACAGAAGTCCTTAAAAAAAGTTAATTGAGCACCATGAAAATCTCTCTTTAATAACTGAACATTATTTCTATGATGATGGTCTGATTGGCCATGTGGTGTTTTAGCTTTCATGATTTGAGATTTTATCTCATTTAGTTTGTGTACATTGATAACAGTTGCTGTCAATAAAGACACCAGCCAGGCTCTAGATGCCCATTGGGACCACGTCTTCATTTGAATCTGAAATGAAATAGAATTTTAAGTCCCACTGAGGTGCAGATTTATATATTATTGTCAAGAAGTGTGCTACAAGGAAAACAAATAAATGAGAAGTGTATTTGATGCCCTTTCCATGAAGGTCCCCAAAGTTTAAAAAAGGAAAAAAACAGAGGTAATTCAAATTCACATACAAGTAAAGCAAGACATTTAAGACTTAATAAGAGGATTGTAGGTCTTCTAAACTTTTTATATGTATCAAAGGCACAAAATTTTGGTCAGATGTCTGTGAGTCTTGCAATTTCAATAAAACTAACACTAATCAATTAATGGCGACATCAGAGTTTATTATTTCTATAATTAATGTACACCACAGACCTTTAACAGAAGATTGAAACACAGTACATGGTGGATATAAGTGGCACACAGAAATAAAAGAAATAAAAAATTATTTCAGAAGAAACATATAAGCCTCTGTTGATTTGAAACACTAAAAAGTGGTTGCCAAGCAAGATATGCCCAATATGTCTGTTTAAAAACAGATTTAATTCAAATGAGAAGAAAACTGTTGTCTCTATCGTGTGCACAAGTCTTTTATGGACTGACAGACGGACGGATAGGGGTAATGACAGTATTTGAACACACTGCAATAATGGCGTATAAAAATGAACTTAAATGATCCATACCTGAACTGTTTCAACTTTAGCTAGCCAAATGACATGGTCCATAACTAGCCACATGGCTTTAAAGCTATGTGTTATCACACCAAGTAAGGCTTGATATGCATCAGGTCCTTTGAAACTATCTTTCACTTTAATCATTAAATCAAAACTATTTCCCAAACGAAATACTGCAAAAGGATTAAGGATATTATATGAAGTATAGACTATAAATTTTATTGGTACCGGTATGTCAAATTATTAATATGGTTCAACTTTATAACATGAATTCCAGTCAAATCATTTTTTTTCATGAACGGGCCACAATTTAAAGGGATATTAGGCGTTAGAATACACTCGTCCTACGGCTTATATTTGTGTTTCATATTGACTATTAGTTAAATAAGTATGCATCCCACACTTTACCAAATTTTAAAAAGCCACAATAAAAATATATTCGGAATTTTAAAAAAAAGTGAGCCAGCGACGATTCCATTCAGTTTGAGAATAATAGCGTCTGGTGAATCAACGCTAAAACATCATTGTGGAATTCAACAGTAGGGGGTCAAGGACGCGTGAAAACTCACATGTTAGAGTTACTTCCCTTTATATTTACACGATTTAAAAATCGCTTGATGGATGGCTCAAGCGTTTTATGATTAACTACTTTATTTTGGGGATTTATCGGATTTTAGAGGGATTTTGATGTATAGGTAAGTCCACTGATGGGTATATGCTGTTATTGTCTAAGTTTGAGTGAACTTAAAATTTTATGTTCGTTCTAACGCCTATTATCCCTTTAATTGCACATGCATTCAGTAGAATCCTGATGCTGCTCATATTTTCTATATCCATAAATATGTATATTTAAAGTTCTAATTACATTTTCGTGAAAGAGACACAGCTTCTTCTAGTTTTTTCACCTTATAAGCTAATCTTCCAGTTGCTCCAACCTTGCTAAAGTACCATAATACTAATCTGCTTCCATATTGAAATATTCTGAAGAAAATACCATTCAAATTTCATATATTATGGCAATACTTTCATTTCAATTTAAAGAGTTATTTACATTAAAAACAAAAAATTTAGATGACTTGACTACAGCTACTGTTTAGGTTCCCATTTTATAAAACAAAATCCTCCTGCCTGAGACCTTGGACTTACTATGGACCTGTTTGACTTCATTCACAGACTCATACATTCTACCGCATAAGGTAAAACTGTAGTAGCCAAACAATATTATATTTCCATCAATGATCAATGGAATAGGCCATAAGTTAAGTTTACCTCCATGATAGAATTGGGTAGGGCCTAGGCCTATCTTGTCTAACCAAGCACTGGAAAAGGAGTTTTTACATGAAGCAACAACGGTGAGTGGGCGTTTCCAATAAACTTCCAGGAAAGGATGTTAACATTTCAAAGAATAATATACCTGAAAATCTTGTCTTTTGACTGGGTAAAACTATTATATCGTGCAATATCTCTTGACAGAGATGTCATTGTGAGAATAAAGGAACACGTCACTATTTGTGCCTTCGGGTTCAGAAATTAGACAAAAATGGCCTTAATGGTTGAAGGGAGGTAACTCCACGATTTCAGTAAGTGCCGCAGTAAGAGAGACTTTGGATTTGCAATCTAAAATTGATTCGAATAACTCTGATCTCCATAGCATTATGTTGATTTTACTACTCTTATTAGCATTTATAAATCAAAGAATTGATCTTCAGATATGTTATTCAAATGATAAATTTGAAGGATATCCTTAGCTCCACGATTAATTTTTAGCGCTACCGTACACATCTTTTGATTTTGGCGGAGAAAGTCGACAAGTATTTCATGAAATATCTCGTCATACATTCAATGCTTATTAGAATCCTTTACTGATGTCAGTAGTAACTGAGGTGTTGACCTCTGCAGGTAATGTATCTCATATGATAAAATTCATGTTCCCAGTTTAAATCTTAAACTTTAGCCTTAGGTCTGGCTTTGGACTTACCCTTGGCCTAGCCTAGCCATAGAACTATAAATGCTAGATATTATTGGGATTGTCTATTTGCCACTCGTGGTAATTTTAGTAAGGTCGCTATAGCCAGGCTTGATTGTAATAATAATTGGCACGTTTTTATATACCAGGTATTTTTAAAAATGGACTTTTATGTTGATTTCAATGTTTGAAGTTACTGTCAAACTGTGTTGATGTAATAAATGTATGAAAAGTGTAAAATATTAATGCAGATTCTGTGTTTCAGACCTGCCAAGTCTCATGGATTGACTGTGATTCTCCAGATATTTAGAGAGACCTCCCAGTAGTGCTTGCAAATCTTGCAAATCTCACATGGGTAAAAATCAGACATTGGGCAAATTATGAATTTATTTACGTAAAAACATGTGAAGTGTCCAATGAAACATTGGTAGCTCATCATGATCACACTAGCTCGCAGTTTTTCAGTGAGAATGATAGTAGTTGTGGCACGTAATAGGAGAGTCAATGGCGACTACTCATATGCTGGTCTATTTGTGGCGCGTGCTACCGCCAGCATAGCCGACATGCAATCGGATCATCCAGCGCCTAATTTAGATAGTTCAACTGACTACTACACAGGTCAAGAACCGCACACTAAAACACAAAAGCGCGATAATAATGCTTATTTTATGAAAGTGTGTTAATCTCTGATGAGAGTTTCTGAGCACCTGTCCT
This sequence comes from Nipponacmea schrenckii, assembly GCA_030562195.1. NCBI lineage: Eukaryota > Metazoa > Mollusca > Gastropoda > Lottiidae > Nipponacmea > Nipponacmea schrenckii. The sequence continues at coordinate 27,521,085 of CM060199.1, forward strand.
GTAGAGTTCTAGCAGGGTATCAAAGATAATGGAACACAGAAAACAGATTAATACCTCTTATCTGATGTTTGTGAAACGGAACAAGATCACAATCTCTGTTACTTATCAGTTAACCAGTCTACTCATCTTGTTACAAATTTCTGCAATTCAAATTTCCTTTTCTGTCACTTGACATAAAACACTAGAATAAAACATGCAGTGACTAGGGTCTACTCTTAGGGCCTAGACCCACTTTTTGCTGTCACACCGAGATTTGCAACCGACTGCGTAACCCGACTAGACGGGAAGAAAACAACAACTGTAACAGACATTTTGGCCTGAATATTGTCTGCCAACGATATAGATTATCTTGTTCCTGTCCGTTCCCCAAAATACAGGTAAGGAGCATATCTGTATTGTGCGGAACGGAACAAGAATACACCCACAAAATACAAATAGCCCTACATCACACCATTGGTTTATGCATAGTCTTTCTATTGACTTTGGTTTATGTAGGCCCATGATATGAAACAAAATAGTCTTATTGTCTTATTATTTTACTATTTTATACTTACTTTATTGTAAAAATTCCTGAAAAGAACGAGTTAATGGATAACGGTATTACCTACAGGCATTGATATTTATCTATATAATCACTAAACACTAACCTAACCTAAGCTAGCTTTACTTCACAATTCTAAGTGGAAATGCAGTTATAGTCCGAAATATTGGTCTATAATTTCGCATGGTTAGAATATTCTGGGTTTTAATCAAATTATTTACCTCAAATCCACCAAACCCTAATTTGATAATAGATATCTATGTAGTTCAGTCATTATGGCAAATACAATCCTTCTACTCCATTGGTCAAATCACATCTGCTTTGAATCCACATTTTTTTTAAAAAACCTTTTTTTAAAGATTGAAAGGTTGATGTGATTCTAACAAAACAAAAGGCCAAGTTTCTCCTAACTGTCAAACTTACTGTCACTGCCTTGGCTGTGATGGCTATGCAAAACTACTGGTAAAACTAAACTAATGGTTTTATAATAAAATCTGGAATGGTCATTTGTAACACATGAGCATGATGTAATACATGTTATGTAGGCAGGATGGTGGAAACATACTTTGTATTGAAATATAGATATTTTTCTCTATTCTAGGTCAAATAGATAAACAAGAAGTGCATGGTAAAGTCAAGGCTTTGACTGACCATATTAAAGAATTACAACATGGGATATATAATAGCATAACAGAAAGATACGTAGATTTCTATCCCAGCTATAATTCCATCTCAGATTTGGCAAATGAAGTAGATTCAGTTAAACACCAAATTGAGACAGTTTCAAATAAAATTGATTCTGAGGTAATGACCTACTTTTCTATACGCCCACATGAAATGGGGGGCGTATATTGTCGTCACCCACATCCGTCCGTCCGTCCGTCCGTCCACAATTGCTCGTAAACACTCTACACGGTGTAATTCTTGACGGATTTAGATGAAACTTAATATGAGTGTTTATGATCACGCAAGGATGAACCCTATTGAAAATCAGCGAAATCGGAAAAAAATTAGTATGAGTTTGTGCCCTTGTTCTTGAATGGCTCGTAAACACTCTACAAAGTGCAATTCTTGACCGATTTTGATGAAACTTGGTGTGAGAGTATGTTATAACTCAAGGATAAACCCTATCGAAAATCAGCGAAATCGAAAAACATTTAGTATGAGTTATTGCCCTTGTTCTTGAAAAACGCGTTCAATTTTAGCTTGTAAACACTCTTGAGAGAACAATTCTTAATGGATTTTGATGAAACTTGGCTTGAGTATTTGTTATCACCCAAGGATGAAACCTATTGAAAACCAGTAAAATCGAAAAAAAATTTAATATCAGTTATTGCCCTTGTTTTTGAAAACGCGTTCAATTTTTAGCTTGTAAACACTCTACAAAGCACAGTTATTGACCGATTTTGACGAAACTTGCTGAAATTGTTTAATATGACCCAAGAATGAACCCTTTTGAAAATAGCACATATCGAACTATATTTAATAGGAATTATTGCCCTTGTTCTATAAAATGTGTTGGATTTTTGCCTTGTAAACACTCTACAAGTCACAATTCTTGAGCGATTTTGACATAACTTGGCATGAGTATTTGTAATCACCTAAGGATGAACCCTATTGAAATTCAGTTAAATCGAAAAATATTTAGTATCAGTTATTGCCCTTGTGTTTGAAAACGCGTTCAATTTTAGCTTGTAAGCACTCTAGAAAGAATAATTCTTAATGGATTTTGATAAAACTTGGCTTGAGTATTTGTTTTTACCCAACGATGAACCTTATTGAAAATCAAATAAATCGAAATATATTTAGTGTCAGTTATTGCCCTTGTGTTTGAAAACGGGTTTAACTTTTTGGCTAATAAACACTGTAGAAGGTACAATTCATGACCAATGTTGACAAAACTCACTGAAAATTGTTGGATATCGCAAGGGATGAGCCTAATTGAAAATTAAAAAATATCAAAATATATCTAATATGAATTATTGACCTTGTTCTTTTAAATGCGTTCAATTTTTGTCTCGTAAACACTCTACATGGCACAATTCTTGATGGATTTCTATGAAACTTGGTGTGAGAGTGTGTTATAACTCAAGGATGAACCCTATTGAAAATCAGCGAAATCGGAAAATTTTTTTAGTATGAGTTACTGCCCTTGTTTTTGAAAACGCATTCAATTTTAGCTTGTAAACACTCTAGAAAGAACTATTCTGAATGGATTTTGATTAACTTTGGCTTGAGTATTTGTTTTTTACCCAAGGATGAACCCTATTATAAATCAAATAAATAGAAATATATTTAGTGTCAGTTATAGCCCTTGTTCTTGAAAAACGCGTTCAATTTTAGCTTGTAAACACTCTAGAAAGAACAATTTTGAATGGATTTTGATGAATCTTGGCTTTAGTATTTGTTTTCTCACAAGGATAAACCCTATTGAAAATCAGATAAATCGAAAAATATTTAGTGTCAGTTATTGCGCCTGTTTTCAAAAAACGCTTTCAACTTTTGGCTTGTGAACACTCTAAACATTCCTTTTTGACAAAACTCGCTGAAATTGTTTAATATCAACCAAGGATGAGCCTTATTAAGAATTAAAAATATCAAAATATTATTAAGGGTGAACCCTATTGCAAATCATAAAAATACCCAAAAATATTTAATGAGTTGTTATTAGGTACAATTCTTGACAGTTTTTAATGAAACTAGAGACCCTAGAAAAAAATAGGTTGGAAGGTTGAATATTTCATTCCACTTATTGTAACCTTACTGAAAAGTTTTTATTTGAAATAAATGCTGCCAGTGGGCGTATATTACCTTGCCTGGCAAGCTATTTTCTATTCACATTTCTCAGTTGTTCTCGCAGTGTTCAATTGTCAACACTTTCTTTGCTGATCTTTCCTTTTTAAGAGTTTAAAGTTAAGTAGTTGAAACAAATGGTCAAATTCTTTATTTTTTAGATTAAAGATCAGCTAAATGTTTCAACTGCAGAATTTCAGACATTAACAAGAGAATTACAAGAAGTTAATGGTATCTTACTGTTTTTAGAAACCCTTGTAGAGTTGCAGGATGCATTGGAAGATGTTACAAAGGCAAACAAACAGAAAAAATTTGGACAAGCTGCTGACTGTTTCGCTAAAATCAATGAAATCCTTTCTCGTCCTTTGTTAAATGGAGAATTTGAAATTAAGATTATAAATGCTTTGAACACTGAGAATAAAATACAAAAGCAGAAGCTGATATTTGATCTGAATGATGTGTGGAAAGAACATGTTGTTTGGACGTCACCTGAACCTAAATCTACATCAGGAAATCTGATAGAATTAAAACTAATCACAGGAAAAGATTCATTACAAGTTCTTGAGAACATGATATCTGCCATGGATAAACTGAACATTCTAGACTCCAAAATCAAAACTTTTGGTGATCTGTTTGTGAAATATATAGTCAAAAATCTTTTATTACACGATGCAGTAGATCTAAAAGAGATGTCTACTAACAAAGAAAAATCACTTAAATTAACTTTAAAGACTAAAGTAGAGCTAATGCCGCTATATGTGAATCTCTTTCGTAAATTCAATCTGGTTATAGATTTTTTGGCTGATAGTTTTTTCAAATTAACAGTGAAGTGGAAAGAAAAGGAAATATCTTTATTAGAATTATTGGGGTATGGAATATCAGACACTGTTGTTGATCTGATTATTAAAGACTGTTTGTCTCATGCCATTCCTTCCCAGACAGAAAAGCTGGCAGATTTCTTCAAAGTCATTGATTCTACAGAAACTTTTCAGAAATGTTTGATGGATGCTAAATTCCTCCCTGAATCCAACACTGCCTTGATGAATTATGTGGGAAATGTTAATGTACTGTTTGCTAAAAAGAAATGTCAGGAGATTTTAGAGAAGGCCAGGAAATTGATAACATCTGATATTCATGACACCATTGAGGTTTCACCTGATGTCACTCTTCATCCTTTACCTTCTTTATTGAAAGATAAATCCACTTCAAACTCTATACCACCAGTTCAACTGGCTCATGAAGAGAAACTAAGTCCAGATGCTTTTAAATTGCCTAAATGCAGAATAAGGTTAGTTTTATTCTCAAGAAAAGTATATAACCATAACCTTAATATGCCCCATGCATGTATTATTTTTCTGCAAACTACTGTAACTGGGAGAAATTCAATAGGTATCATTAGACAATTGATTGCAGACAAACTTGATGTAACGCTTTCATTTGAGAAGTCTGAGGTAAATTTAATGGATCTTTATACTCCCACTAGAGACTTAGTTTTTGTCAGATTTGAATGACATTTGGTGTGATTATTTATATTGATGAGATCTTGGACAAGTTTAATATTGATGATTTTTTTTTATTGTTTTTGAGTTATTGCCCTTGACATAGTCAAAAACGCATCAAAATTAGCTTGTAAACATGACAGAGACTAGTTATGATCTGATATGAATGAAATTTGGTATGATTTTGTATGTATGCATATATGTATGTTCATGAGATCATGGATTAAGCCCAAATAATGTTAGAGTTTCAACCTGTGTTAAGACAAAAATATACTTAAAAGTGGGAGTATCTTGCTGGGTAACCACTTGTTATTTATATTGTCATAATATTTATTGAATTATAATTATTTATTTTTTGTTTTTTAGTTCATCTATAAATAATGTAGTTAATTTAGCTTATGAGATATTAAGTGAAGCAAGTAGTAGTTCACCAGAATGTGCTGAACAGATGTTTTTTGCTGTGAGAAATATATTTGAATTATTCTGTAGTGTCTTCCCTACCTATCACAGACAAAGTCTTAATGCTCTACCACAATTTTCTGGTGAGTTAGTATTAGTATTGAAATGTTTAAATACAAAACTGTTGTAGATATAATGTGAATAAATTGTGATTATACCTCACTCATCTTGTACTGTTATATATAGTTTTTATACGCCACACTATTATATGGGCTTGTAAACGCGATAGAGACTACAGTTTTCTTCTGATTTGAATGAAATTTTGTGTTAAGATTTGTATTAATGAGATCTTCGATATGTTAGATATTGATGATTTATCAATGAATGGTTTTAGAGTTATTGCCCTTGAGTTATTCAAAAAATGTCAAAATGGCTTGAGAACGTGATAAAGACTAGTTTTCATCTGATTTGAATTAAATTGAGTGTGAACATATATATTGATGAGATCTCGTTCAAGTTCAGATTTGAAGATATTTCTATAAATGGTTTTTTAGTTATTGCCCTTGTCTTAGTATAAACGGATCAAAATTTATTTGTGAACTATCTGATTTATATTAAATTTAGTGTAATCATGCATATAGATGAGATCTTGGACTAGGCCCAAATAGTGGTTCATTTTGACAAATAATGTTGGATTTTCACAAAATATACTCTAAAGTGGGCTAATCTTGCTTGGCAACCACTTGTTTAGTAAATGTATGTATAAAAAGAGTTAATTCATTCACTAATTATTCAACAATTTATTTTCAGCCTTACATCATAATAATTGTATGTTTATAAGTCACCATTTGATGACATTAGGACATCAGTTTAGTTTGAAGTTACCACCAACTATAAATTCAACGTTTGTGGATTTAATACCTAAAATCCGTGGTATTGGTGTGCAGAGTTTTATGGATCAGATGAATTCTCAAAGAGATTTATTATTGGAATTTTTACAAGCTGCTAATGGTAAGGATAATTCATGGATTTATTTTCTTAAAGATAATATCTCGCATTGTTTAGGGACAAATCAAGCTTACTAATTGACAAATCAGTATTTTTAATGAATATTCCACATATTCAAACCATATGAGGCCATAAAAGCTTGGACAATTGCTTGGTAAGAAATCATTCCACTTTCAAAACGCTATTTTTAAAGTCTATGTTTGTTCATTTGACCGTTCACCAGATATTTGAAGAAAAATACTAGGATTTAAATGAGATTTTGAGACCTAACAATGTTTCATGACCTGACCTGGCAGAACGAAGAAATTATTTTTTGTAATTATGTTAATTACAACTTGATAAGGGACTTGTGAGACAAACTGGTATTTTCCACCAACAAAAGAATATCTCCACTTTCGATTTTATAAGTATTAGCCGTCTAATAATGGAATATGAATAAATGTATATAAGGGAACTCATGTTTAAACATGCAATTTTTTAATACACATTTTCGATGTTTTTTAAAAAAAAAATCCCCTTAGCATTCCAGGAAATTCATTCTGGCTGCAGGAATCAGCAATGGTTCCACACGCTTGTAGGCTAGAACCTGTTACCTGATAAGACTTATGAATTTTGCAAAAGAATACTGTCCGAAATGCTTTTGTCCTTGTAAAATATGATTTTTATTCATTCATTTTTATTCAATAATTCAGGTTTTATTGATATGTCTAATGAAGAAAAGTATGCAGTTGGTGAGAAGTGTATTATTCAATGTCTGCATCAGTTAGGTCATTTACAAAATGTATGGAAAGATATATTACCTGTTACTATTTATAGGAAAGCTATGGGTGAGTGTAGGCACAGAAATACCTTCCTGTTTTCTTGCTACTCTTTGTACTTTACCTAAATAAATGTTAAGACTTCTGACTCTATATCAGCCTCTGATAGCTATTTTCAAATTGTCTGCTGGAGTTGTGACAGAACAAATAAAACCTTCTTTCTGTATTTCTGAAGTTGCATGGGTTTTAGACCTTCGTATTTACCTAATCTCTTTTTAAAAATTCCAGGATCACATGATACATGAAAATTATGGTGATGCCAAACACTAATTTACAGTCACTGTAAAGATGATTTAATATTGTATAAGAAATTGACATGTAGTTACATTTGTGTTAATAATTGACTTTGTTTTATAGGTATGTTGATCAATACAGTTGTGGTTAATATTATTGAAAGTGTTACAACATTAGAAGATATTTCATCATTTGATGCCAAACAACTTGATATATTAATGTCTACACTCAATAAGAAAGCTGAACCTTTCTTTGCCATTGAAGGGGATGATGGCAACCTAAATATAGAACTACAACGCAATGTTACCAAATGGAATAAATTCAAAGAACTAAATTTAGTGCTAAATGCCAGTCTTCAAGATATTGCTGATAGATGGGCTGATGGAAAAGGTCCTTTAGGCATGACGTTCACACCCAATGAATTGAAGCAGTTAATAAGAGCTTTGTTTCAAAATACAGATAGACGTGCTGCAGTTTTAGCAAAGATTAAATAAGTGTTATGATTAGCTTACTTGTAATATTTGCCTCAGACTAAGTTATTTTCAGCTAGTGCTGTTTGATATGCTTAATTCCAGATAAATAACAATGTAAGAAAATATAATCCAATAATTTGTCAGGGAAGGTTAGTAAAAGGATATAAAATATATAGGATAAATATAATCTTTCTATTTTGTCTATCTGTCTTTCTCCTGTATATACATGAAACTGATAAGCCAAGCATTATGTTCATTACATGTGCATAAAATCTTCTCATTTTATTGAGGCTGTGTAACTTGGTCTGTGGCTAAGAATTTGTTATTTGATTAAAAAATAATTGGTGCTGTGAATTTATTTATGTTCTAGAAAATAAAAATAATGCTGTTTTGTTTGTTTTATATATTTTTACATATCCAAATATGAAGCTGTTGTCATGCACATAATTTGACAAGTTTTTCATAGCATTGAAATATGACAACAGTGGGTGAGGTCAATCTCCTGTTAGTGTTCTTGTTAATTTGGTGTTATAATACAGAGTACTCTGAGTAATTTACATGAAGAATGAGTACAAATTTTGTGTTTATGTGATGGTGTTTTACACTAACACTAGATTTGACCTCACGCAGTGTTTTCCTCGCATGACCACTATGACTATCTAGTATATCGGAATAATATTGTTGTCTGATTAAACTTGCAGTAGCGTCCCTTTATATGTTGATAGTACGATGACACGACACGGGCAGATATGATGTTTTGAACTGACAAGACGAAGGGGGGTATGTAGTCACGAGAGAATAAAAAGATAAATTCTGAGAGGTATGTTGAAAACACATAAATGGAAGTGTAACAAGTCAAACATAATATAATGAAAACTGCAACTCGTTTTCTGCTATGCTAGTATTAGTAGGCCTAGTCTGCCCTACAAATCAAAAGAGCAGTAGCCTGTCTACCATAATAATGGCAAATTGAGAAAATCGACTTCAAAGTTTAACTTACAATTTTTATATCAAGTTAATCATTTTAGGAATTTAGCTATTATATAATATAAGGAATGCTTTGAAACAACAATTATTTTTAATTAGTTCAGAAATATAGCAGATACTCATACTGCGTTTCTGTATTGTGAAAGTGATATGATCTAATCACAAGAGTGAATGGCAGTAGAAATTTGACCATAACTTATCTTAATAAGGTTATACCCCAGGGATGATACAAGAAAAATTCACAAATTGAGATATAAAATTATAGTTTAATTGCCTCATTACAATTGTAAAAAATTTTTAGAACAAAATTTCAGAAGTCTATTGGACTTATAAATTTTAATAAATCATGATTAAAATTGTCAAATTATATTTCCACAATTTTTGTCAGATGATGATCAGCTTTTCTTATTTTGATCTGTGATTGAAAATGTATCCAATTTAAAAAGTGGTTGTATCCAAAAATTTCATCCAATTTTCACTTCAATTTTCTTCTAATAGTATCATCAGGCCTCTTTACCTCTTGTTTCATTTTTTAGAACAACATTGTTATACGCCTATATTATAATGTGGTTGTATCTTGTTGTTACCCCTGTCCGTCGGTCCAGTTATTGCACTGGACTTCGTCAAAACGCGTCAAAATTGACTTGTGAACGCGATAGAGGTCACAATTTTTATTGGATTTGCATGAAATTTGGTGTTATCATTTATATTGATAAGATCTTGGACATGTTTGATCGTAACATTTTCTTCAGTGAACCTTTTTTTAGTTATTGCACTTGACTTTGTCAAAACACTGCGAAATTGGCTTGTGATTGCGATAGAAAATACAGTTTTCATCTGATTTGAATGAAATTTGATGTGATCAATTCTATTGATGAGATCTTGAACAAGTTCAATATTGATTATTTTTCGATGAACTATATTCGAGTTATTGCCCTTGACTTAGTCCAAACACATAAAATTAGCTAGTAAATGCAATAGAGACTCGGTTTCATCTGATTTGAATCAAATTTGGTGTGAACATTTTTATTAATGAGAACTTGGATTAGACCTAAATAATGTTATTGTCACTGCCCAAACATAAAGTATAGTCTATATCACAGTGGGCGTATCTTGCTAGGCAACTGCTTGTTTTTTCACGGGAAAGATCCCTTTTAATATTTTTACCGCCAAGAACTTTAAGTTTTACGAATAAGATTACAGTAGTATCTACAAAACAGATTTCATATCTTATTATCAAACAAGATCGAAAAGCAGTAAGTGGCTGTAACTACATAGACTTACATAGGATACAGAGCAAAACAGCAGTATCAATACTTACTGCTTTTCTGGCTGTTTCAAGCAACAAAATTCTAAATACTGCAAATTTGAAGGCCTTTTTCTTGGCTATCACCTGCAGTAGTATCTCAAACATACATTCAAATAATAAAACGTAAAAAGCGCTTTACAACCATACCCAAAACTCAAAGGAAAAATTTGGAAGATACTGCTCTTTTAATTTGTAGGGCAGTAGTCTACTATGTTACAATTATTGTCCATAAAAAAGATGCATTTGATTATTATTAAAATAAATTGATTAAGCGTTTTTCAAAAATTACTTAGTTTGTGAGTTTTCCAGATTTTAAGGGATTCTGAAACTTTATGAAAACAGGTAGGGCCTAAGTTCACTGATGGATATCTACTCATATGTTCATGCTAAGAAGCAGTATCCCTTTAAGATGAACATCTTAATTCATTTCAATAATGGTCAACTTGTTGAATGATATTCATGCTGAATTAAATCAAATTTTGTGATGTAGACAAAATTGTGGTTGCAATGAATAAAAATTGTAAGAACATCAAGTGTATTGATATGGGTGTGTTACAAATTATCAATATCCTGGGTATTAAAAATAAAATAGAACCAAATTACCATTTTCAACATATTCAATAGAATGGCTTATGCTTGACTAAGTAACTGGGAGTGGTACACAAGTAGTCAATGGTGAAAATCTGGACACACCTTTTACAGAGCAAATAGAAATGTAACAAAATATCAGAGGACCACAAACTGATTCAGGATACTTATAGGATTATAGGCCTAGGCCTATTTTTGAGGACCACAAACCAATTCAGATTTTTTAAAGTTTTGGTAACAGTTTTGTATTTTACTTTTAGTATAGCCTAGTTTGTTTTTGATTATGATGATGGTTTTGTTGCTTCCTTTCTCACTGTTGCTTAGTAATGTTATATTATGGATATAAAATGAGTTATCCATCTTTATGAAAGACTTACGATATGTGTTGTACCTGTAGGCTACTTAAAAGATTCAAAATAGGTCTACTTGCCTTTTTTGTGTCATTTTGGAATATGTTGTGGTGGTAGATGACAAGTTAATGTTTACTTCCAGCGGATGCTAATATCACAAACTAGCTAGTTGTTATAGTAGTTGGCAGATGAATTGGTTCAAATTGCTCCTGTGTATTTGTACCATTCTGATCTCTCTCTTGATGCTTGTTGGAAAATTTTAATGGTGATAACAGTAGCCTATATCTGTTTTTTGGTTCAAATAAATTAAAATAAAATAACTGATGTCAAACACTATGACAAGAGCATTTTTTAGTAGTCTTTTCAAGCCTTTAAAGCCTCCCGAACAATGACAACACAAGTTTAAATATATCAGGAAAATTTTGGGTTAAACATACATCTGTATAAACTCCTTTTAATAAACTATCTGTACAGTATATTTTTTTATGCTTTATTAGGTGTTTAACAGTTTGTCTAAAGCCATATTGATATAATCATTTATTCAACAAAATCATGGTAAGATATATTTTAATTGTCATATTGTATCATAGCCTGAATAATATATACTTCTATTGGGCTGGATGGTTTCATTTTAGAACAACCACTGCAACTCTGATGTTTGTCAAATCTAATTTCTCTTTTTTGTGATTGTTGGTTGTTAATATTTATACGTTCACATGAAAATCAAAAAAATCAAAATATCCCCAGTATAAAATATTGCCCCCCCCTAAACACCAAACTTGCTGAAATGGTTAATTAAAACTCAAAGTTAAAAAATTTCATGAGTGATTGTCTTGTTAGAAGGTACATATTGTACATTTATAACCCCAGAAAAGAAGTGAAGACTGGAGGTGTATATTGCCTGTCAAGCTATCTTTTTAAGGTTCAGGGGTCTAAATTATTTGATAACCAGCTTATAGAGCTTAATTTCAGCTATCAAAACAGAAATAAAATCGGGTGACATCAACAAATACTAGAGCACACATTATATTTTATAGAATATTATATTGTCATAGGTAATAATTGCTCAGAAGAATTTAGATTTGACAACAATCTTAATTGGTATGGTACATTTGTTATCACAGGAGAACCACACATCAAATTATTATATATGTATTTTTGAGAAGGCATATGAAATAGCTGAAATTTAGCTCAAGACAATGGTGCTTTCAATGTTTACCATTAAATTTTCATTGGACTTCAAGTAAAGTCAGCTTTTGATTAACACTAAATTTATCTTTTAATCAGGAGAGTGATAAAATGTTTACATACAGTCAAGCTGACTTAAAAGAAACAAGTCACACATGGGTTGATAAAAGTGAGAAAGTCAATAGCAAGGTAGTTTATCTTTTTTATATATTAGATACAATTGCATTCTATGGGATAAATTATCCCATATGTTCATGGGTTATATATTTCCATCACAGATTAAAAACTTATAACATACAAATCTTTACCATCAAATAATAGATGAAATATTTGGAAAAAAAAAATAGAAATGCATCTATTAAGCAAAATTTTCTTTTTAGAAATCACTAGTATACATAGGTTTTTTAAGACTTAAGTTTTTAAATATAAAAATTATAAAATATTTGTTCAACTCTCTGTGTGATAAAAAAAAGTATATATATATTTTTTTCAACAACAAGACATCTGAATTGTAAAAATAGAAGCTGTAAGTGTTTCCAATATGCTTCAGTACCTCATCAGTTATCTTAAACAGATAAGGACTGTATTTTGTTTGATTTTGTTTTAAAGTTTGATGATATATTGAGATGCTCCTGGGATAAAGCTATGGAAAAAGGAGTGTTCCGATATACTATGGATCATATTCAAACTAAAGTATTAGACGGACCAAAGCAATATGTTTGTCAGGTAAGATTCTGATATACAATGATAAAGTTGGGCTCAAGTAACTTGCTTGATTTCTGTGGAAAAGGCATTCAAATTGAATAGAAAACCGATCAATTATACAGTTAGTACAAAGATTTGTATAATTTAAGACTTAAATTTAAGGTTTTATTGCACAAAGAAAAGCACTTAGTTGTTCAAGGTAATGTTATATCACTTGCAAATATTGATACCAATAGGTTCCCTGTCATTCAATAATAGGTTTACCTGCTATACTGAATATGTTCATCTGACATTCTTTCTATATTCATCTGAATTTCTCCATATCTTCACCTAACATACCATTCCTTCATCGTTCTCTTACAATTCTGTCATAGTTCTTTTACCATTCCTTCATAGTTCTCTTACCAGTCCTTCATAGTTCTCTAACCATTCCTTCATAGTTCTCTTACCATTCCTTCATAATTCTCTTACAAGTTCTCCATATTTCTCTTACCATTCCTTCATAGTTCTTTTACCATTTCTCCATATTCCTCTTACCATTCCTTTATAATTCTCTTAACCTTCCTTCATAGTTCTCTTACCAGTCCTTCATAGTTCTCTTACAATTCCTTAATAGTTCTCTTACCACCATTCCTATATAGTTCTCTAACCATTTCTTCATAGTTCTCTTATCATCCCTTTGTAGTTCTCTTACCACTATAGTTCTCTTACCACCATTCCTTCATAGTTTTTAAATGGCATTTAGCAATTGTGAGTACGATATATATGCACAGCTTTATGGAACAACAATCAGTGATTGTTGTTCCATAAAGCTGTGCATATATATCCTTCATAGTTCTCTTACCACCATTCCTCCATAGTTCTCTTACCACCATTCCTATATAGTTCTCCTACCATCCTTCCTTCATAGTTCTCTTACCATTCCTTCATAGTTCTCTTACCATGTTTCCTTCATAGTTCTCTTACCACCATTCCTATATAGTTCTCTTACCATCCTTCCTTCATAGTTCTCTTACCACCATTCCTTCATAGTTCTCTTTCCACCATTCCTTTATAGTTCTCTTACCATTTCTTCATAGTTCTCTTACCACCATTCCTTCATAGTTATCTTCACACCATTCCTTCATAGGGTCTCTTACCATAATAGTTCTCTTACCACCATTCCTTTATAGTTCTCTTACCATTCCTTCATAGTTCTCTTATCACCATTCCTTCATAGTTCTCTTACCATTCCTTCATAGTTCTCTTACCACCATTCCTTCATAGTTCTCTTACCATTCCTTCATAGTTCTCTTACCATTCCTTCACCTGATATACCTTCATAAGTTTACCTGATAGGGCTTAAAAACATTGTGATCTACTATTTCAGTTGAATGTCAAGAGGGCTACAGAAAGAAGAACTCCACAAAAAATTACTAGCTTAAATCAACCCTTCAATCCAAATGATTTTAATTTCACCAAAATTAAAGATAATGAAATCTTACTGAGTTTACACACAAAAAAAGATGGAAATAGTCAAAAGAAGCCAGCAGTAAGTTCTAGAGATATCATTTATTTATAATATATAGACATTAAATGCTAGTAGATGCCAAGTGCCATCTGCTGGACAAAGAGTAAGGACAGGTAAGGTTAGGTTGAAGAAAACACCTCAATTTGTATAAGAAATTATTTTATTTCTTTGGGTTGCTATTGCCTTTAATAAAATTCTGTATCAATAATACTTATGATATGTTACATAGCATATGAGCTTGACATGTTCAAATAATATTATTAATGAGCTAAGTTTAATTAATAAGGTATATTTTGTATAGATTATGTATTTTATAGTTAGCATGATAATGCCTTTGTCCAGAACAGGTTTTGTCATTACTCATCTTCAGATGCTCTTGTAAGCACTGTTTTATATTTATGTTGGTTTTATTCTAGGAACGTCATCTTGTTATTATTAATATAAGTCCTATTGAATATGGTCATGTTTTAATTGTTCCACAAATAGATTCTTGTATACCACAGGTTAGTCATAGTTAGTATTGTATTGTACAATAAGCTGGTTATTTTTGGTAGTATTGTCTTAAGGACAATATGGTAGGCCTATTATATATTAGTGTATTATATTGGTTTTTTTATATTATATTTCATGATAGATGAAATGTATCTGCTGGGTCCAGAAATAAGCCTTGGATTCACAATTTTCAAACAATTTTATCTTTAAGTTCTTAAATACCTTTTGCTGTGATCCCGATGAACTATTCTGTGGCCCCTTCTAAGCCCCTTCATAATATTCTTAATGGAAGAATACTGTTATATCTGCTACAAATATATTGTTGATCAGAATGTTAGTTATGTCATGAAAAAAAAAATACTCAACTTTCAGTTTTTGATGAAATACAGGGTGGATTTTGACTCAATAGCTAAAACTGCACACTATCATATAAGAAATATTTTGAGGAATGTATCTTCTTCATTTGGTGTTTTTTCCCTTGACAATTTGACAGGAATTTACTCTGTTGATTCTAGGTTTTAACTGAAAAGGCAATAGAAATAGGTTTAGAATCAGTTCTTCTCAGTGCTAGAAGGTAAGTTTTTATGACCTTGATTAAGTAATTGTGTTCCTTAATGCATGAGTTTTGGTAAGAATATATATATTCCATTTTTCATCAATACTCAGGCAAAAGAAAAGTGTGTGAATTAGTTTGTTTAAATTAAAAAAATTAACAAAAAACAAACACAAGAGTAAGTCAGTTGGAAATTTGAGCTTATATATAGTTTTATTCGTGTATTATAAGTTTAACAATTGAACACTCATGGCCACATTCTTATAACGCTCTAGGATGTCTTAGAAACAGTGTTAGAAGTTAAAACCCTAGGATATTCTAGGGCTGAGTAAAATGTGGCCAGAAAGATTTAATTTAATTTAATTAAGTTACCAAGTTAATTATTTTTTCTTGTTTCATATCTGTTATAGAAGTTTCAGGCTGGGTTTTAATAGTTTATGTGCCTATGCATCGGTCAACCACTTACATTTCCATGCTTATTATTTAGAAAATGAACTGTTAGTTGAATATTGGGTAAGTCTAGCATTGCTTATTTATCCATTCAATTGCAAAGTTCTTCATGTCGCACCATAAAGCATACAACATTTTATCTAGGAATATTTTTCCTTGAATTTAATTCCACATCTACTTAACGCATAAAAATATTATTTTTCTCCTCCTGATTTTATCCCATTGTTGATAAACATCCTTGTTTGGAACATTTTTGTCATTTGCCTGCGTGCTGATGAAGCCAAAATGTTTGGGAATAAATCCTTAATTTCTTTACATATACTTCTGTCAATATTGGGTATTGATGTTATCATTGCTTCTATAAATATTGGTGCTTATTTGATAATATCATTTACAGCCTGCTAAACATATCACTGGTGTATTATATGAAAGCAATGCTATGCCAGTACCTGGCTTTGTTTTTCAACTACATGGTAGTACCATATCACAATTAAAACGGTAATAAATTTCCTTTTTGTTTGTATTTTCTTGCTTTACCATGCCTTATCTTGACTTTATAGCTTAAGCTTAGTAGGCAGAGCATAACAAATTAAATTGCTTTGGTTATATCTATGGTTTTTTATATATGATAT
Organism: Nipponacmea schrenckii; assembly: GCA_030562195.1. NCBI lineage: Eukaryota > Metazoa > Mollusca > Gastropoda > Lottiidae > Nipponacmea > Nipponacmea schrenckii. The sequence goes on from CM060199.1 coordinate 27,537,614, forward strand.
TCATGATGGCTTATGATTTTCTTTGTGGTCTTTTATTTGATGACAAAAACATTATCTGTCATTTAATACATATACAAGTACATTTCATGTCTTTTGAAACAAATCAAACATTAAAATACTGTGTATTTTTCTTCATTGTATTGCCCCCATGGGCTGAATGTTAGACGGAACATTTCTTTTTTGATAACTTGATAAGAAAAGTTTAGTTTTAAAGTAGCCATCTTAGATAAATGTCAAAGCTTTATTCAAATTTATGGTCATTAATGTGTTAAAATACTAATTTATTTTAAAAATCAGCATCAAATATAAAAGAATAAGTTCAAATCTGAAGCAACCATTATTTGTCATAAAGGTGACAAAAAATCTCTCTAATTTAGTCAACAATTAATTGTCAATTTTTGATCTTTATTAATTTTACCTTCATAGAGCGAGGCTTTCCTTTTCTATTCTCATTGTTTTCCAAATTTCATCCCTTTTTTTTTTTCAATTTTTTCAGTCTCTTCCAATTTGCCACATTAGCAAAAGACCCACCCAGTGCCACGTGTGGCTCAAGTTTTCTTTGTCATTATTTTTTAAGGGTTATACATAAAGTTACACAATATTTTCAAGAAAATGACATTGCACATAGTGTTTTGTTATTACGTGGTGTTAAGTTTGGTGAAGACAGATCTAGTAAACAAACCACAGTTAGAGTCTATGTCTGGCCCAGAGAGAAGTTCAAAGGTAAAATAGAATAAGGATTACACTCCTTTTCAGTGAGTTTTCTAACATTGAGTGCATACTTTATGTCCAATTAGACTACATCCAGAGAAGGAAACCATAGTCTTCATCGATTTAAAATTTGATCATTTAAACAAGCATTAGAAACATTGTAATTTGTAAAAAAATAAGGAGCATTGTTGACTATTGAATGGTACTAACACACTTTTAAGTTTAAGGTCTGTTTTTGACTGTGATCTTAAGTAAATTATTGTCTCCAAGATTAAATCATAAAGCTATTTGACATGTAATCATTATTTTAGGGGTTAAGTCCTCAGTTGAATTACACGTAGCTGTGATTGAACTTGGAGGACATTTACTATGTAAAGGTATGTATTGGGTAAATTTTTACATACCTTCTTTGTCAGACAATTAAAGTTTTATGAAGATGATACATCCATTCGAATCATGATAATAAAAAAGTAGAATAGATTTTAATTAAGTGTTTAGGCCATGGCTCACAGCTGGGTGGATATTTCCTGATCTTTGGTTGTCTGACTACAGAAAATCCTCTTTACTAACCAGCATGATTAAACTAAATATATTGTATTTATTAGGAGTCTGGCTAGATGCATTTAATATAGCTGTTATAGAGATGGGTGGCCATTTACCTATCAAAGGTAGTTATTAGGGTTGTTATCTTGTTATTAATCTCATTTTGCTTAACATTTAAAGAATAGATTTCTTTTGATTGGAATTGTAATTTGGAGGTTGCGGTATTATTTATGAAATGTGGAGAATAAAACTGGCATAAATTACCCATGTGGCCGTCAGTTTGTCCACAGTTGCTCGTAAAATCACACTATGGATTTGAACAAACTTTGGTAGGAATGTTTATTTTCATTTAAGGAGGATCCCTATTTAAAGTATTAAAATATTTAACAAGAATTATTGTTCTTGAAAACACTTTAAATTTTTAGCACGTAAACAGGCTAAATTGGACAATTCTTGACAGATTTTGACAAAACTTAATTGGTGGAAGTGTTCATCCCTCGAGATTGTAACCTGTATGAAACTTTTTTAAAGGAATTATTCTAAATTATTTCAAAATTCTATAATTTTTCAAACAATCTGGCCTTTTTAGAACTCTACCTCAGAAATAGAAAGCAATGTTCATGTACCTCCATTATCTGTTGTACAAGGATCTATCCTTGGACCTTTATTATTCAATCTTTTTATAATTGATCTTTCACTTGATCTTACGTGTAATTTGTGATTTGTTTGCTGAGGATACCAGATTTTATTCATCATCTTTATATATCTCCTCTTTAAACTCCTTCCCTTATTTTGCACAAAGATTTTTATTATTATTATTTAGGAATAAATAGAAGTCTATATCCATAATAATTGATTTCCCTTAATGTGCAGTGTTACTTCTAAATGTTTTACATGGATTAAGTTCCGGTTTAAATTTTTAATTTCAACATTTTATTGTTTTGAACTGGGGTAATCAATTTCATTTTATACTGATGTTATTATTCCAATTAATGCTGATATTCTAGAATGGTTTTACATTGGATTGGAAATAGAAATGATCAAAATATATTCACACAACATCTATTGCACTCACAATCAGATCCAGTGATTACCAGTATTTTTCAATATATATGTTATATTATGTATCATATTCTTTAATAACTGAATAGTTGATTTTTGGGGGGTTGGATAAATATGGGTAATTTGCTAGATATTTTATGTTGTGATATTATTTTTATATTCCCATATGAAATGTAGAGTGTAATATTGGCATCACCAACATCGGTCTGTCGGTACTCGTAAACTTTAGAAGGTCCAATTCTTGACAGATTAAATATATTTAATATTAAAAATAATATTTATGAAAAGTTTATAATGACTTATTGCCCTTGTTCTTGAAAACGTGTTAAATTTTTAGCTCTACAAAACACTCTACAAGGCACAATTCTTGACAGATTTTGACAAAACTTGGTGTGAGTGTTAATTAATACTCAAGGATAAATTCTATTGAAGATAAGAAAAATATAAAAAAAAACATTTAACATGAATATTGCACTAGTTCTCGTAAACGTGTTAGAGGCCAGAATTCTTGATGGATTTTGACTCAACTTATTGAAATAGTTAATTATTGCCCACTAAAAACATTGAGAATTATTGTCCTTGCTTTTGAAAACAATCAACATATTACTAGAAGGTACAATTTTTGCTTGATTGTGACAAAACTTGAAAAAGGTTTCATACTGCTGATTATTATTGCACTACCAAATGTACTTCTTTAAAATCAAAGCTGCCAGGAGGCCAGTGTTACCTGGTTTGGCAAGCTATCTTTACAGGTGTTTCACTACACTGCATTAAGTTTGAATTCAGCGAATCATCGATCATTTCAATGTTTAAAAGGTTTTATTTTAAAGCTTTAAAGGGACAGGTTCGCCATTTTTTCAGGTTGACTTGCCTCTTGAATAAATGTAAAAAGTCTTCAGTAGAAATACACTAAAATCACATAATTCTTTTTTAAAATACTGTGAACTAGGAATTTTGCTGTCCATTTCTATATATGTATTTTATATAAATTGCCATGTCCAGAAATGATGAGTCATCATTTAATTTTCAACAGTAATAATTTTTAAATCACTTGGATTTGGAAGCTCAAATTTAGATGGTGAGCTATCACTGATTACCGGTAGCTTACCTTATAAATTTCTTGTTTCTGAGTCTAAGGTATGATTGATGAACGAATGGCGAGTCTATCTTTTTAAATCCTGTTTCATTGATATGGTTTTCTTTAATGTAAGAGACATTTCAGACACTTAGTCAATTTAATTCAACCTTAAAATCATAAAAATTAATTTTTCAGATGAGAAATCGTTTCATAGTTTAACAGAATCAAAAACTGATAAAATTCTTGAAACTGCCAAACTACCAGACATTGTGTATGAGAAAATCAAATCTGACGTTACAAAGATAGTTTTTGAAGATGACAGAGTAAATGGACAAAGCTGATGATAGTGATATCTAGTGAAACCAATTTTAATTATGATATTTATTAAATATTTTATTTTTCACTTAATTATAATGGGATTTGTTGTAAGCAGGTTGTCAATTTATTTTTTTGTTTTTGTAATTGACTTCACTTTATATTGAGGTCATTGTTCCAAATACTGATTTTCTTGAACAGTATAGGAAAAATTGAACAGATATTGGATTGGAAATGATCAAAATATACTCACAGGACATCCATTGCACTCATAAACAGATCTAGTGAATTGTCATTTCCTGCCATTTAAAGTGTATATATATTGCAATTTTTTATTAATTTGTTTTTATGGTTAATAATTTTTTGGCCATTAAAATAAGGTTTGAATGTAGGTGAAAAGACATATTTTTAGCTCTGGAATTTATTTATTCAAATAAGCACAGTTTTTCCTTAAAATGGCATCTTGCAATCATGAGTACAAAATTAAAAGGGTAGATATTTGAAGAGTAATTAATTGCTTAATATATTTGTATGGGTTTTGAAATAAACAACTGAATAATTTTGTTTCTATTTATTTTACAATCACATAATTACTTTCTCATAATGCACATTAACATACTTCCTATTGAGGTTGTATAACACCTTCATGCCAACTTGAAAATTGCCTATTGAAAGTCACTCATGTATCTACAAGTCTCTTCCTCATTTAATGTGTCACTCTGTAATTTTGAATATTCTAAAAGCCTTTACTAATAAGAAAATCACCAATATCATGAATATATTCTCCTTTGATTCTTATAAATCTACCCACTTCATGTATTTGACTTAATATTGGTTTCTTTTGGTATTTTTTTTCTAAATATTTACATAGATCTTTACTCAAAGCCTGAAAAATTAAAACAGTTTGAGTTCTGAGTAAATTTCTTGTGATTTGATTTCAAATTATCTAATATTACCAAACTACCAGTATGTACATGTAAGTCTATACCAATTTGTCAAGTTTGAAACAAAACATTAATATTCTCCAAAACATCACAGATGAATGCTTGATAACATGAAAATCATAATGGCAATATCAGTGCTTACTTAAGCTAGCTGTTGCAACTGGGAATAGTGTCAAAAATTTTTTACCTGAAGCTAAGCAAATGGCAATTCTAATGCGCTACGGATTACGATTTCTACTTGTTATCAAGGTTAAAACAAACAAGTGGTTACCTAGCAAGATACGCCCACTATAAAGTATATTTCTGTTTTAACACAGGTTGAAACTCCAACATTATTTGGTCAAGAGCAATATCTAAAAAATCATCCATATAAAACTTGTCCAAGATCCCCTCATAAATGATCCATTCAAATTTCATTCAAATCTGATGAAAAATGTAGTCTGCATTGCATTCACAAGACGAGCAATAATTCAAAACCTGTTTATGGAAGGGAAAAGCTGCCATAATTAGATGCAATGATGAAGTGTCTAATTCCATTGTAATAAATCAAATGACATGTGTAATAAAACAAAATACCTTAATTTCAAAAGACATATGACTGCTTTTGTTAAAGTAAACTGTTTTAAAACAAAAGTTTTATGTTTAACAGTAAGACAAGAGTGATCTTACCATTTAACATAAAACTTTTGTTTTAAAACAGTTTACTTTAACAAAAGCTGTCATATGTCTTTAGACAAAAGGTATCTTGTTTTATTACACATGTCATTTGACTTATTACAATGGAATTAGACACTTCTTCATTGCATCTAATTATGGCAGCTTTTCCCTTCCATACCTGTTCATCGAACTTGTCAGAGATCTCATTAATCTAATCATTCAAATCCAATGAAAACTGTAGTCTCTATGGCGTTAACAAGCCAATTGAAGATGGACAGACAGGGGTAACAACAAAATAAAATGAGAAATGTCTAACCAACTCACCCAAATATCTCCATCAATTTTTTTAATCAGAACAAGATGTCTATTGGTATCTTTTAATTCTGCATACACGGGTAACATGTGGTTTTTGGTTCTTCTTACAAAATATGGCAGGGAATTTGCTGATTCTATTGAAAAATACATAATGAGGTGGTTATATATCAATTCTATCATACAAATATAATTTATTTGATAGAACACTTTTACTAGAAATAAACAAATTTGTAAAATTATATACAAATAAACAGTTACGTTAAGGGAATCATTCAGTGATATGATGTATTTTTAAAGATCAAGTTACATATTGACCTAACCTACCAAGAGAGGCTAAAAGTTTTGGGTTTACCAACTCTTATATACTGAAGGAAACGTGCCGGTGTTATACAGATATATAGATTCTTATACAGCATAGATACATTGACAAACAAAATGTTATCACTATCGACCTATAGCAGCACCAGAGGCCACAATCTAAAACTGAACAAACCCAACACTAAACTGGATGTTCGAAAAAACTACTTTAGTGTTCGTGCTATTGACAATTGGAACTCACTGCCAGGATTCGTGGTTTATTCACCCACATTGAACTCATTTAAATCAAATTTAAACCTTGCTTGGAAAAACGACCAAGACAAATTTAATTTATAATATAGAGAATCATAGCTGATCTGATAGTACCAAAGACATACCATGCGCACTCCACACTATTCACTCACTATAGTCCGTGAAATTTATTTAGAACTCTATGGTGGTCCAGAAGCCTATAAGCTTATTAAAAGACCGACTTACAGTAAGATACAGTAAGTAAGATATTACAGCTATTTTGTAAAACATTTTGGATAACATACAAGAAATAAGCAATATTCTCGTACTTTTTGGTGGTATCCATCCTGAAGGGGTCATACCATCACCATTATCAGGAAGTGGTGGAACTTTTGTATTAGGTAGTAATCTGTCAACATATTTCATCTCTTTCGTTGATACCTCATAGCCACCAATCAAATCAGCTTCAAACAAATCATGCACTTTTTTATGATACTATAATAGAATTGGTCAAATAGTATATGGCAAATTAGTTCAAAGAATCTGTTCTAATATTATACCATACCCGTACATGGAAATACATCTTGAATTTGTACTACATTCAAATGGAATTTAAATCTTTTATAAAGCGCAAAACAATACAATCGGACCTTTGTTATTGTTTTACCTGCGTATATGAGCTCGATTCTACACATTTCAATATTCCTACTTTTGGGCACTTGACTATATTATGAACTTATTATTAGCCTTTACAGCAAACTCAAAAGCAAATGTATTTTTTATTAATAATTGTAAGTTTCATATTGGAATAGTCTCGTCGAAAAAGGCGTCTATTTAACGAATTAGGTGGTAATATTCCATTCTGTCTAGTATGATGTAGCCACTTCATATAGGCTAACTCACCTGTCTATTAAACTGTGATAAAATTAAATACTGTGTACGTGCTCTGCAGAAAAAGTTTCTTAAATTTAATGCTGTGTAAACCGACATGTTTTTTTAAAATAAAATATTGTTTCTTTCTCGAGTTCTCTGTGCTTTATTGAAGGTTGGATTAACCAGACGATGGTCTTCTGTTGATATATTATGCTAACATATTTTAGGACCTGGTATTCAAGCCTAGTCGAAATAGACAACGTCCAAAAAGAAACACGGCAAGATAACTTAAATACACAGACTACAACGACTCGATTTCCTGACAAAATTGTTGAGCTGAGAAAACAGTTTTAACTATCTACAATTAGAGTAACATGAACATCCGACGTATTTTTTTTTAAATACTTGGGTGAGCTTGCACAGGCTCTGAAGGGAGGTTTTGTCCATATTTATACAAGAGGGGCAATGTGAAGCAAATATTGTCAGTGTATATATCATCCATGGGCAATGGCCTTAAACAAAGTGACAGCAGTAGCCTTTCAGAGACAAATAAACCACATTGTTTACATTTGTGCCCATTGTGTCATTGGAAACTTTATTTCATCTTATTATATATACATTGACACTATAGTATTTTTCCATTGTCCCTAATTTATTAAAGGGATAAAAGGTCTTAAGATGAACAAACTTGGCCAATAAGAGCTCTATTCATCAGTAAACATATAAAAAATAAATCAATATCCAAAAAACTAAGTAATTATCTATAAAGATGCATTTGATAATTGAAAAATGCTGTAAATTGATTTAGAATTTTTAAAAATAAGATAAGTTTTGTGAGATTTCCAAATATTAATTAATTCTGTTACAGGACACCAGGTAAGTTCACTGATGAATATATAGGCCTACTCATATTTACTATTCTCGAGAACTAAAATATCATGTTCATGCTAAGACGCAGTATCCCTTTTTTTTATTGACACAACACAGGAAAGGAAAGCAAATATAAATATTGCACTGTTTTGGAGTTCTGTTTAATGGAATTATGACATAGAGTGAAGGCTACCAATAAAGTTTCCACTTTTTCAGGAAATTGTTCATATGGTAAAAAGACATGAGTGTACTACTTGAAATTTATTGGGGGCATAGCATATGGGATATGGTACTTAAAACACAGAATTATTGGGACATTGTTCATCAACAAAACAATAACAAAACTCATGAATTCAAAATTATAATTTATATTTATGGAATATCTTCAGTTTCCTTAGTTTGTCTTTCTTGTGATGAGACCCAGCGTGACAACATTATTTCCTAAAAGAGAAAATTATTTTGGTGAAATAAACAACTTTTTAGGTGCTATCCATGTAAAACTATGAAACATGACTCTGAGTCAGAGTCTCTGACAGACAGTTCTTTTTCATGAATATTCAATGATGTTAATAGCAAACAGTAAAAGAGAGCTATTGAAGAAAATTTGTTTTAATTTAGCACATTTATTCTTCATCTAAGACACTACCATACCTACCTTTACTTTAAAATGAGAAATATAGTCAGATGAAAATGTTTCATCTGAGATACACTTTGGTTTAATAACATAACATATAAGAACTTCCTATAATATAGATATATTCATATAATATTCTCCACACAATCATTTTAACATTGTTTTTTGTTTTTGATTTTCAATAGGATTTTTTGTTTACATACTGATAGGGCTACAAAAATCACTTTTAAGAATTATATTTTACATTTTACAACTGCAGACAAAAACTAGAATTGCTTACAATTATGAACGTATTTCGAGAGCCTTAAAATATTATGTAGGCTAAATTTGCAATGACCTACATCTAGACAATATATTGAATATCATTTGACCTAGTTTTCAAAGTCATAAAATAATTAGGTCACACCTTCCGTAACGGTTAATGATGGCGAAAATATGAAAATTATCAATTTTTGCTGTATTTAAGTACACTTATCTCTATGAATTTTTTTAAGTAAGCCAAATTAAAAAATATCTACTCGTAGACAATATATTGAATATTATTTGACCTAATTTTCAAGGTCATAGATTAAGTGGGTCACACCTTCCGTACCCGTTAAAGTGACCTAATTTTGAAAAAATCAAAATTTAAATAATTCGAAAGAAAATACGAAATTTGAAAATCGGTCTCCAAGAAAAGGTGGATAATGATCCATTGTATCTATGTGCTAAATTTCATCAAAATCGGTCTATCAGTAGTGTCTGAATTTCGGATTTAAGAATTGTAACGAAAATTCAAAATGGCGGAAATCACGGTCTGAAATTTTTGCCGATGACCCTTGAATATTGAATTGCAAATCGTGGGTAAAATATTTAACCTAATTGCATAAAACCTATAATTGTTAGTTGACAAATACATTGAAGTTTTCAAATCTGAAAATCCGGTCAAAATCGAACTGAAAATAAACTTGCTAAAGCAAAAAAACCTGAACTTCCGGTTCTCACTTCCTGTCAGAGATAGAACTTCCGGTTTTGTTTTATTTGATAATAGAAATCATTCTAAGATCAACTGTAGATTTAGAATTTCTGCACCTTTTACCAGTTTGTCTGCAAACTCATCCAAGAATTAAAAAAAAAAAAAAAAAACTAGAATTGCTTACAATTATGAACGTATTTCGAGAGCCTTAAAATATTATGTAGGCTAAATTTGCAATTACCTACATCTAGACAATATATTGAATATCATTTGACCTAGTTTTCAAAGTCATAAAATAATTAGGTCACACCTTCCGTAACGGTTAATGATGGCGAAAATATGAAAATTATCAATTTTTGCTGTATTTAAGTACACTTATCTCTATGAATATTTTAAGTAAGCCAAATTAAAAAATATCTACTCGTAGACAATATATTGAATATTATTTGACCTAATTTTCAAGGTCATAGATTAAGTGGGTCACACCTTCCGTACCCGTTAAAGTGACCTAATTTTGAAAAAATCGAAATTTAAATAATTCGAAAGAAAATACGAAATTTGAAAATCGGTCTCCAAGAAAAGGTAGATAATGATCCATTGTATCTATGTGCTAAATTTCATCAAAATCGGTCTATCAGTAGTGTCTGAATTTCGGATTTAAGAATTGTAACGAAAATTCAAAATGGCGGCCGATATGGCAGCTTGACCTAATTATTTAGGTCAAATCAATTACTATTGACAAGTTATTTATAAAACAGTTTTCACTTTTCACCTAGCAGTTATAGACCGGAAGTTACGTAATTACGTCATTTGAGGCTAAACCGGAAGTGGAATTTTTTTTTCACATTTTTTCAAAAATTATAAACATATCGCCTATCAACTGGTAAAGTTTCAAAATTTTACCATTTATATTAAAGGAGAAATCACGGTCTGAAATTTTTGCCGATGACCCTTGAATATTGAATTGCAAATCGTGGGAAAAATATTTAACCTAATTT